>JANSVK010000279.1:0-23689 GCA_030068005.1 Cladophialophora exuberans | reverse complement strand
GCATTGAGTCGTTCAGGAGTGAGTGACTGCCAGCAGTGTCAGAGTGAGTCTGGAAGCTGACAAAATTTGGCGCGTGAGAAGGACTTACGGCCATCTTTTTGTGTGAAGTTGCTTTCCGCCGTCCTCGAAATCTTGGGTGTTTCTCGTGTTGTTTCTGTTTTGGTGTTGAGGTTGACTTGGAGGTTGACAGTTCATTAATGACTGTAGCATGATTCAAAACTGTCAGTCTCTTCATGTCTTCCACGAGAACTTCTTTATCTTCTGGTGCTGCAGTGTTTGACACAAAATTATTCTCATCTCTGCCACCGCCGAAGAGGTCAAAATGCATTGCCCTTCTTTCAGCAGGGATGGTTTTCTTTTTACCATACGTCTTGCCATTGCGACGGACTGGGCATTGTTGATTCCTCAGCTCACTGAGAGCTGTGAAATCGTCCATTTTTGGTGCACAGGAAGAATCTTGGACAGAGGATGAGAAATTCCTTACCAGAGTCAAGTCGTGATGTGAGAGTCTCTAGGGTGTTTGCAACTAGTCCGAAAGGCGTTAGCGTGATGGTTGCTCCAAGAGACAAGGGCGGCGAAATTTACAGAAGCACGTGAGGTGAGAGAATGTGGGCAAAAGCTTAAATTTCATTGCTGCTTTAAACACCCTTTTGGTCTTGGCAAACTACCAGTGCACCTTCTGCTCGAATTATCCCATTCAACATGCCTTCTATTCATTTTCTATAGTCTTCCCATGATGCATTGAAGAGATCTCTGTATACAACAATTGATCCTCGTGCATCGTTGGTTCCGACTTCGGGCTGAGTCCTTGTCCGAGCGGCCAGCTTGCTCGTTGGGCTCAGACCGTGATTCTGAAAATACCTGCTTCGCTGCGGACTCAATCTGCGATGCTGTAAACAGATCTCTACACGGTCATCGTAGTTGACTTGCCCACTTGGTTTCATGTCCCACAGCCGATCGTAGAGTTCCCAGTATCTCGATATCGAGAAACGATTTCTCGCCCGGACCAAGGCATTCGACCCCTTGAGTTCCATGCCTGTGGCAAATAAGCGTCGTAGTCTTTTGATGAATTGCCATCGTATGACATGTTCTTTGACCTCAACGCCGTACTCGTCGCGAAGCCTTTTTAATATGCGAGTCCATCTAAGACATCTTTGGGCAGATACTACCCGCGACCCTTTTCTTGGACGGAAACACCAAGACATCAGCGACTTTTGAAACTTGTCATCAACAAAGAAGCTGAGATTGTTCCATCTCCCAGACAGTGGTTTCTGATTAACCTCTTCATTCAAACCACCAGCTTTGAGCCACTCCGCAATCCAATAGAGAACGGCCTCGACTTCGACGAGTCGTCCTTGTTGACCAAGTGCTTTGATTGCCCGACGCCAGAATCTCATTTTGATGTTGGTGCCAGACGCTAAGACCATCTGCATTATACCAATCAGAAATGCAGTTCTGTCGATTTCTTCTGAGTCTTGACCAACTGCGGCTTGCTGTGGCGTACGGAAGAAGGGATCTAGCGATCGTAGGAAGCCTGAAGATATTTGATGGCCATGATCTTGCAGCGTCGCAGCGCAGTTCAGAACTGCTCTCCAATCACCTGTTTCTACCAGTACTCTGAGCAAAAGATTTGCAGACTGGCTCCTGGAGTTCTCATCAAAACGGCCGTCGTTTAGAATTACAAGCGTTCGATTCAATTGTTGCCAGTCTTTGGTTCGGTAATAGTCCACCAATAGCCGTCTCTGTAGCTCTGCGTCCTCGAAAACTTCGTGGTGTAGATCGTTGTTCACGAGTGCCTGAACCATCTTCCAGTGTCCAGCGCTGCAAGCGTTTCTCAGTATTCGAACAAATGCGGAAGCTCCGGTGTCGACGTCGAGCTCTTCGAGCTTATGAAACCGAGCTCGAAGAGTGGACAAGTCTGGTGAAGACGATGCCATTTGTCGCACGGCCAATGGTCCGACCTCACTAAGACCAATCATCCGCAAGCTGTTAACTGCGAAGTCGAAGGAGACAGCCCGAGTCGCAAAAGCCCGTGCGATAAATTGGTCGCTAAGCTTATTCGGCATCGATCCCATGGTCTTGCTCGCCACAATGTTGAGTGAATCAGCCGGGATACCTGTAATTCTGCTCCTGCCGATTGACCACAGCCGCCTTGCTTGAGCCTCGAATGAGCCGCCTGCAACGGTGAGAGGCGACAAAAACTCGTCGAGGCTCTTGTTTTGGGCGGCTAGGTCATTTATGAACGGCTCGAGTGATCCGAATTGAAGAGGTAGATCTTTCCTGGATATCAAGAATGAGTGCATCATGAAAGCATCGGCCGGTCGATCCTGTACCCAAAGACTTGTGGTAACTTCGTCGTAGACCTGACCTCCGGAGACCAGATCGTAGATTTTGCAAAAAGCTCCCAAAGCACTAGAATTGCGAGATTGACGAGCAGCAGAGAAGAGGGCGAGAAGATCTTCACGTCCCCTGTAATACTTTTTCCCAACAACGATGGCGAACTGGATAGCTTCTAGTGGATTCGTACCTTCCAGCGCTGCTCCAACGATTTCCGCATAAAGACGTGGGCGGATGTATGTCAAGTTTTTGGCCTCCTTACACAGCGACCAGAGGAATGGATAGTCTTCAGAACCTGCAGCGAGGAAAGTCTTCCAAAGAGCATTGATACGAGGATCGTCGCCGTCTAGACGAAATGCCTCCCCTCGGAATTTCATTCCCTTCCATATGGCTTTGATTCCTTGGTGGCCGTTTTGAAGAGCTTGAGCAATTAACAGGATCTCCCAAAGCTCTATATCATGTCGAAGGTGGGGAACATCGATTAACCGTGCACCGATGTGAGACACATGACCAACATCTGCCTCTAGACATAGCTGAGCTCTAGATTTGATGCCGTACGCAAGGCCGCGGTCGAGCAGGCTTTCCCATTGCACTTCATCTCGGGCACTGGATTTTGGGTTGGAAAGAGCGGTCGAGGAATCGTCATCCTGGGCTCCGTTAGGAGTGCTCGTCTGTGGAAATGTCAAAGTTGATGAGAACAGGCGTGTGTGGCTAGTGTTATGAGGCAGCGGAGTGCGCGAGAAGTGTCGTCCAGACGAAACCGATAAAAGCGGTCGCGTGTTTGGGGTTCGCATCAAGGTTGTCCATAGCAATCTCATGTAGGGAGGACCATAGATGGGATGAAATTGATGCTCACAGATGGAAGTCAGTGAAGGAAAGTTGAAGTTTACGAGACTGTGACAGTATGACACGCCCGTGACAGGTGCTCACGTGAGGTCTTGGCATTGAGCTCCCTGCTCCCTGCAACTTCCGAATCTCAATTCTGCCCAAAGGTGGTACCACTGCCACTCGCACTCTTGAAAGCTACACCTTGCTCACTTGAATCTCCCCTCCCTCCAACTTCTTCCAGCAGGCAAGATGGTCAACCCTACAGCTGTTCGAATGATGCAGGCCACCAAGGCCGGCATGTTCAGAGCTTCAATGCGAGCTTCTCAGCAGAAGAAGTCTGGGTGCGTAAAGAGCCAAATGAATCAAACAGCAATATCAGATGAGCTACACAGCTTGGGCCATGTTGTCTTAATTTCTCGCTGACCTCTCTCTCTGTACTAGTGTTCTTGTCTTCCGCGAGAATCGAGTGCCCTACTATCAGCGTCTATTCCAAAACGGCGACGGCAAGCGACAATGGTGGAAGGTCAGTTCAACGTCTCCTCCCTACTTCCTAGCAAACCAACATGAATGAGGCCATATGGATGCAATGAGATCTTGGGTGCAACATGTGAATTCAGGTTGTGTATAGGGCCACTTGATCTGGGAAGGACCAGAACAAGTGGGCTTCAGGTGCCGTGGACATGCACGACCCGACAGGCCACTCAGTTGTCTTTGCGTCAATGACTCCGATGTCTGCTGAACCGATCTGCTAACGTGTTGGTTCTGACAGACATCTCGAAGCCCATATATCATGTACCCCTACTACACCCTCCTCTACGGCAGCTTCGCCTTCTCGTTTATTGGCATGGTCCGCCTGATGTTTGGCTACAAGACAATCATTTAAATTCTTGGGGAGGAAAAGAGTGAGGGCATGCATCCAACGAAGTGTGGTGCTTCGAAAGAACTGGCCGCAGCCATTGTACATATGTCATCCATTGAATGAGACAGTTGCAGCCTCGACCAAAACGTACTTACTGAAACGATGGTGCTTTGTTAACCATGTGCGCGCAGAAAATATTGCTAGGATGTTTGCTCGATATATGTCCTTCTGCGCAGTTGCTTCTTATGATTCCGAATGATCTGGTGGCAGTGGCATCCCTTTCATCTCGACCCTGACAGCGCTTCTCGAACCGGACCAATCATTTTCAGGCTTTCTGTCACACCACTGCAATGCAACAGGGCTCCGCATGACTATTCGAACTCTCGTCTCTGTGAAAAAAACACGACCAGCATTTGCACAACTTGGACATTCCTTTTTTCTGCGAATGGAAAATTCGCCGTCTTGCACGTTGATTTAGACCTCGCGATTGACTCTCGAGACGAGCCAGGATGGCTTGTCTATCCAGATCCTGCTTGCGGCGTGATTGGCCGTGGCCTCGGAGATTGTCCCATGCCCATCATCCAACTGCCCCCTCCGCAATCCCATGGCCGACCAAGGTGAGCAAGACCTTGCCGAGATTACACTGGGTATGTCCGTGCTCTGGTCATCTCAGCCTTTTCTTTGGGACACAGATGGCTCAATATGACATTGCACGCGCGCAAACATCTCGAGTCCCGGTCCCCTCCCAGGAAGTCATGCCCGTGGGAGCCTCATCGCTACCTGTGAGTCGTTCATATGATGAAAATGGCCTTGAGAAGATGAATCCACAATTGTCTCGAGTGTGACCTTGACGCGTGCTTCTATATGTCCTTAAATACACAGCGTGTCCTCACATTACCGTCGCTTGACCAGAGAGCGCTCCCTCACTTTTCAAGATGATTTCCTACCTGACTCCTTTGGTATTATACCTAACCACGGCAGCAGTCGCCTCTCCATTGAGACTACTACAGAAACGAGACGTCCCGGACTTTGTCCGTCAATATGGTAGGCAACTTCCCTTACCAAATACCATGTAATCTCGTGACATGTGCAGCCCCATGACTGACATCTGCCATCCGTCGTTACAGCCCCGATCGGATACCTTCACAATGAGGAAGCATACTTTCCAAGTTCTATTGCGGCGCAAATCAGCAACACCCATCCTGAAGACGACACCGGCGCGGACATCACACCTCCCGCAGCCTTGACACTGGACAATCTGGACTCGCTGAATGCCTTTGCGAACGGCGGGACCGACGTCTACCTCACCTCCAATGAGGGCATTGCAGCCCTGCCGTCATGGTTCCAAGGCGTCAAGCCAGACGCCTCCGGTAACACGGGGTCCACCATTGCCAGCGCCATCGTCACGGTATCGAAACCCAACAACATCGTCGACGCCTTCTACTTCTACTTCTACGCCTACAACCAAGGCAATTGGGTGTTGAACCTGCCCGTGCTCGAGTTCGGCGACCACGTGGGCGACTGGGAGCACACGATGGTGCGCTTCTCCAACGGCGTGCCCCAGGCCGTGTGGTACAGCCAGCACTCCTCGGGTCAAGCCTTCACCTACTCGGCGGTGGAGAAGTTCAACTCGGGCGACCGCCCGGTCTTCTACATCGCCAACGGCTCGCACGCCAACTACGCCATCGCGGGCGACCACGACCACACAATCCCCGGTCTCAATCTGCCCGGCGGACCCCTCGAGGACCACACCAACCAAGGCACCCTCTGGGACCCCCTGACCAACGCCTACCTGTACTCGTACGACAACTCCACCGGCGTCTTTGCCTCCTACACCGGCAGTGATCCCCTCGCCTGGCTGAGCTTCACGGGCCGATGGGGCGATAACCAGCTCCCCGACGATGCCCCCGGCCAGGTCGACGTCTTCGGCGAGAGGAAGTATACTGCTGGGCCGACGGGACCCGAGGATAAAAATCTCGGCCGTGACGATGTCTGCTCCGGCACCGATGACTGCATCGTCAGGACCATCTTAGTGCCCTGAGTTGTGAGAAGTTAATGTAGTTCCGATGTTAATTTGACGGGTTGAGCAGATTGATTTTTGGATGTTTTTGCTTTGCTTCTTCACAAGTTCCAGGTTTACATGCGTACCTGCATGCATTTTTATGGACGGAGATTTTAGACTGGGGGTTTGAAGAACATAAAAATTCTTTTTTGCTCTTTCAAAGAGGCGGGAGATATGGGAATTGACAGAACAGCTACTGATACTGTTCTCTCGTTGGGATTTTCTTGGCCAAAAACATTACATTAATAGATAGATTTCTTAGATGTGGATTGTAGATGGGTCGGTCTGGATACATAGGGTGCTTTGGGCCACATGATATACCTACAGATATAATACATAGTATTCCAGAAGTGGATGTCTTTGACTTATACGATGTGAACATCGCCGGGTATCAGTAATCGAGTCATTTATTTTGCTTCAAGTCCTTCGCTTCACGCCCGCTAACGTCGGGTTCGGGGATGGGCAGAGACTCGACAGCTTGCCGGCGCAACAATATCGCATGATATTTGGTTTTACTAAATATTCGCTCTCAATGAATGATCTTCCTTTGTAAATGGCTTCTCATTACTACGAGACATATACGTCGAATTTTCAGTACTAATGAAACAGTTTGAAACCAGAGATGGGGTTTGCTCAAGGAAAATTCGCCTTGCTTGTTCAGACATCCAATCCAAATCCCAATTCCACCCATCATCCCGTCTCTGAATGCATGCCACGCTGTTCCATACCCGTGCTGCTGAAAAGAGAAGATCCCGCCCCGTGCCGAGTATGCAATGAAAAGTCCAAGTAGGAAGAAAACAAAATGATAAGAAGGCAGGGAGCATCAAAGTTGGTCACCACATCTCCTTTCCCATTCATGCTGCTCAGGCACGTGCAGCCAAACATTCAACGTGCCGTTGAGACGTCAGGGAGATCCAGCTCCCTCTGTCCGTCGCTCCATATATAGTATGTTCTCCAGTGTCGATAAATAAATGCCCATCATATCATGCCAAGGTGGTCGTGGTCTCATAATCACTGTACTTGTTGCTGTTACCCAGACCTCTCTCTTCTGGCATTCCTGCCAATGATGTGATGTTGATGTTGCATAGCAAAACTCAAATTGATGCACTGTGTATGATGGAACAGCGTCGCACGATACCCAAGTCTTCAGAATCCCGGCTATCCCAAGTCAAAATGTTGCTTGCGCAGATGTTCTTATCTCGACAAACGCTTTTGAAACTTTTGTGCCTCTGCGGCAGCCAGTCTTTCTCGAACAAATGACGCTGAAATGCTGCAAGTTCGAAAACGAATTTGGTCTCAAGCTTCGATCTAACACCTCTGGCTGGCGTTTCATATGAAGTTCTTCGTTGTCGCCGCCGGGCCTTTGGTTAAGGTTAATGTATTGCGGCTGAAGTTCGTCCAGCCCTCGTTGGGCTTGGTGAGCTCATGTCTCTCTTCATGCGCCGTGTTCAGCCTCGGTGTGCTTATGCCTGATGCTTCCAGACGCCCGGGTCCAGATCTGCCGCCTGACCTATTGGAGGAGCTCTTGTCTGGCAAGAAGTTCTTGAAAAGCGGCTTCAGACATGGTACGCAAGCACAGACGATGCCAGTCCCTACTTCGACAACAGACCATTTGATGGTAGAAACGGATCCCATGGTGACATCAAGACTGTTGACATTCTTGAGAACACTGATGCGTAAAGCCGATGCCACAGTGGCAAATAAGCCGACTGCAAAGAGAAGTGAGACTAGATATTTTTGCCTCGCTGGAAGGTTGAGTCTGAAGAAGACAGGTAAGGGCAGGATACACAGTAAGAAGTCGGTGAAGATGGAGAAGGCTGTGGTGAAGTAGAAGAAGTTGACGATGTTCAGACAGTCTCTCGCCAGAGTAAAGTCCCAAGCAGATCGAACAGGCCGGCATTGGAAGATGGTGACAAGGATACTGCAAATCCAGACCGCGACGATGGAAGCGCTAAGGGCGTACATGATCCTACGGAAGAGCGTTGTCGGGAACACTCTGAGGTATGAGGTGACGATTGAGATTTTGACCAGCATCAACGCTGTTGCATACATGATCTGACATATCCACAACGTCTGCTACTGGTTAGCCAGAACTCTAAGCTGGAGGATGGCGAAGAACGGACTTGAATAACATTCTTTGTGTTGTCCACGAGTTGTGAATCCTGAGGAAGGTCGTACAAATGTTTGCCGAGTCCATATCGGATGCCTTTTCGATAGAGTCAGACATGATGAATTTATCGCGTTTCAAAGACCAAGACGCACCAACTATGGCCATGGCCGAGAAAACATCGGCCAAGATGCCGGCTGCCACCATAAGGTAGTCATCGACAGCCACATGCTTGACAACAAATCCTCTCACAAACAGTCGCAGGATTATGATGACCGAGTCGACACATATGAAGGAGATGTTGATTCGGTAGAGTTCTCCTACGTACGAGTCGTGAGGCAACAGAGCCGTTGGTGCCGTCGGTACTTGGCTCATGGTGGATAATCAGAGAAATCCTCCAAAAAGGGCCAATCGACGGGCACGAAGCACTCTTTGCCGCTCTGGCTTGGTTGGGCCGATCACAGGGTAGAGGTTTGTAGACAAGCGGTACCTAGAAATCAATATCACATCGGGTGCAGAGGCAAAACTTGCACGATGAGGCTCTTTTGAAAAAACAAGAGGGAATCCCAGCGCTATAAGGCCCAACAGATTCTCCTGTAGACTTGACACGCTCATCCTCCCACGGCGTTCCGAGTCAAACCTGCATCGGGACATACTTACACATCCTGGGCCGGCCAGTGCTGGGACTATCGGTCTTGCCATTCGGGCATGTCAACCAATGTGTAACCTGGTCGTGATTCAGTCCTTGCCCCAAAGGCGACGGGATGCCAACTTGCGAGGGGACGTCTTGTCCGAAAAGGCGTGATCGTAAAGTTGTGTGGTGTGAAGCGCTGAAGGGCAATGGACGAACGGCGCGCCAGAAGTTGCTTCTTGGCGACGGCCCCTGAAAAGACGCATCGGTCGAAAATGCGTCTGGCGTCGATGATTCGTCGACGCTCAGTAATTTAGTCTTGACAATTCGACGAATTCGGATGGAAGCTCGTCTTCCTGGTGTCCCACAACGGCTGACCCCAGCTCACCCACCAAGCCCAGCCTGCCCAGCCCATTGCCCACGAGGCATGAATCCGTTTGACTTTATCGGAATCGCCTGGGCACGCTGGACTAAAAAAAGGTGGCTTGGACCTGCAGATGCAATGGGATGAAAGCGGTCTATTTTCCCTCTCTTGCACACACCATGATCATGCTATCGTCAGAAAACTACGGCACCTCCTGTCCCTGTCGCATCTAGTACGCGTGGCTGCCACCTTCCCCTCCTGTTCATGCACCAAAGACGTGCAGAGAAGAGAGCCTATTGTGGATAGAAGCATGGGCAGACAGGAGCGTCGACTCTGGCATCACGGTTTGAGAGGAGTGATAGAACCTCAATCGAGTTCTAGATGCCCCCAGGGCACCGAGAAATGCTACTCTCCGTCAGCCGCCACAAATTGCCCGAGGGACGCGAATCCATGTCCAAATCCCGGATTCCTGTCTTGATGCCGGCTAGTAATTAATTCTCCGAACAGAACAAACTTCCAGGATTCCATATGCACTCCAGAGGGGGTGACCGGCCAGGAGGCAGACGTATTACTGCGCATCATGATTAGGGGCTCGTGATAAGCTGCATAAATCGCCGTTTCGAATTTCAAATTCGGCCGCGACTGACGCTGTGGCTTCTTGGGATGATTCTCTGTTGGCTGTAGAAAGAGCGGATTACTTTAGTGGCGCTCACTATATGGCTTTGATGATTATGAGTATATCTATATTCCTCGTCAAAGACGATTAAAGAGGAAGAAAGGAAGGTAGCCTCGTCAGCCCGCCGCCTCAATCTGATGTCAACTCGGGAAATTGCAAACGCAGAATATCTCCTAGCGAAGGACGATCACAATCTAGTCGTCACTTCTGCGGCACGTCCGCGTGCCGACGGCAGGTTCGTCCGGACCAGGTGGGAATGAATGGTGTGAAGGTTGTCTGGTCGTTCCTGACACGAGAGACGGCCTCGACACCCTCCTTCACGAGGCATCCTTGCAACACACAAGGAACAACTCGAATAGAGTTCTCCTGCTTCCCACACCCACTTTCCTCGCTACACTTATTCTTGTCCACCTTGGTGTGTCCCTGCCTTCCACGAGGATGGGGAAGACCGTCGGTCGCTACCCTTCGCTGGCAGCAGCGGAGACAGTGCAGCAACCTCGACCTCTAGCGAGAGAGTGGCGTCTTGAGCCCATGTTGTATCGTAGACGGCCCCTTCGAAATGCGCTCGTTTCCTTTCTGTCTTCATTTGCCGACGTTCTCTAGTCGAAACATCAAGAGGGGCAGGCTGTGATGGAATCCGACCCGCTAAATTGTCACCCACTGTTGCTCTTGACATGATTGACTGGAGAAGCCAGTCGAGCTTGGATTGTGGTATGCCGGCCATCGCCTCGCGTTTGTGGAAGACCGCAAAGCTATAAAGTGCTCCCGCAACAAGGTCGAACAGTGCGAGCAGGGCAAAGATGGCTATGAAAGCAGTGGATAATTGAACTGTGATTGCTTCGACGCTTATCTGACGTTTGACTGGTCGCATGAGCTGGATGTCCTTGGTGATCATGTATGTCTGATAGAACCGTTGTAAATCTCGAGGCGTGATGACGGAAATGGCGCTGTCAGCCATCGACTCCTGCTTGAAACGCGTAAAGTAATTTGCTATCAGCGAAGAGGGGATGTTGGCCACCACACCCCGAATGTCAGGAAAGGCCAGCCAAATGGGATCTTGGATGCTGTCGTGTGCTCGCTTTATCACACAATCCACACGAGTGTATGAGGCGGATCCCACTGGCCCGGCATCCCAACGGCACGGCACACTGTCATCAGACTCATTTTTAGGAACGTGATGAAGATGCACAGCTGCCAGTGACATGTCAATTCTGCGGTATGTGCCGATGGTGCTGCCATTATTCCCCTCCCAGTCTGTGTAATTTGCGGCGTACAGCATGATCAGGACATCCTTGATGAGTGTGTCGCTAACGTAGAAGTCGTCGGTACCGTAAACAGCCCAATCACTGGTCATGAGAGAAGGTTGGATCTCATTCCGCAAGGCGCCACCTAATTTGTCGTGGACAGAAGAGCAATTCGAAGTCAAAGTAAGATTGACAGGTGTGTATTCGGTGGGCTTGCAATTCATGCTCCAGCTGTTATTCCACTCGTCGGGTTGGTAAACCCACAAGTACCTGGTATCCGGCATGTAATCCAGAAGTTGATTTAGGGGGAAATTGGCGCGCTCGAGACTTGTTTGAGTGTTGTTCCAAGCAACCTGAGCAACAGCCATACTGTTGTCCGTTCTACCGGCAAGCAGTCCATCGACCTCGACTTTAGACACGACGTAAGTCAGCTTGGTAGAATATTTTGCTATCGGTCCGGACAAGACTGTTGCGAGTGACAAGGCAATGACAACAAAACTCTGGGCCAGGATCTTCCAGTGTCGCAAGGCGTGGGACTTTAACAGGATTAAAACGTCGACAGCTTCGCCCGGCGTGTTTAGGCTGAGCAGCGAAGATAGCGAGACAGGTTTGCCACTTGCAGCCACACGAGCGCCGAGGGACCAGCAGCAACGCGTGAAGACAAACACAGTGATTCCACTCAATGCCGTTATGACCACATTCAACACTGCTTGAACATCCTCCAACTCCCACGACTTGGGTAGCGTAGTCCAGGAAGTCATGGCAGACACAACAGTAACAGGAGACGCCCAGGCTTGAACCTGGCACGAACCCCCAGTATTAGGCTGGGAGGACGCTGTGTTATATCAGTGCAGATATGGTGAGAAGCAGAGCCTCATCGCCATCACTGCGATCGAGATTCGGGGGCCAGAATCTTCCATTTTCGTATTCATGCCTCACAAGCAGTCGAGAGGGTGTTGTCGTCGCTAGGCTCCAGGACATGTTGAGCGACAAAACGTGTCGAGAACAGCTCTTCGGTTCGAGTACGAGGCTTTACCATCCAGTTCACGCTTGCCAAGATTCATGTAGCATTTTAGGGCGCTGAGGCTACGGCGTGAGCACTTCGCTCTGTGTCGTTTAGGTCGAAGGCGCTGCCTCTTTCAGTCCATCGGCAGATGAACTCGCTTGGAAGGCTTCGACTTGGAGCTTGGCTTCCAGCACCTACCTAGGTCCTTTTCCGCAAGATTCCGGGAAGATACGAGTTACACCAGTGAGGCGCAGACAAGCAGGCTACAAACTACCGGTCATCGGGCCATGCGCGTGCTGTGAGGAATGACCAGCGCTTTGTAGCAGTGACAAGCAGCTTCTGTGCCCATTGCGCCACCGTATCCTCTCGTCTCACCTTCCTCATCGACGTCGCCCGCATTTCACGAATTTCAAGCTGAGCGAAACCTCAACGCGATCTCATTGCGCCTCCCCAAAGAGGCAGAAAACCACCAGTAGTTCACTGGATTCAGCGCTTCCTCCCTGTATGACACCTGAACCTACATCTTGCTATTTTTCCCTTTCCATTTAAATTCATTCATACAGTCCAGCACCTTTCCACACCGTGCCATAAGGCTCCAGCCCTCCCCTTCTCCCATCAGTCAAGATGGATTCCAAAGAAACTCCCTTTGCCCCCGTCACTGATGTACCTCTCCATCGCAACGCGCCCCTCGCGCCCACACAAGAACTCGCCTACCGCAAAAAGTGCATACAGCTGAAAAGACGCCTCGCTGAGATCGAAGCCAACAATGACTCTACGCGAAGAAGGATCGCTCAAGAGACCCAAAGAATCCAGAAAATGCGCCTCAATCGCTCCGTTCTCCTCAAACAGCTTCAAGACATCATGAGCACGCCAGCCAAGAAACTGACACCCGAACAACTTGAGAAGCTCGGTGTCATGGCAAACGGGACCGGAAATCTAGCAGAGCTTGCTGGCCCTGGAGTGGCCCCCGAGCTGGCACGGAGGAGACCCGATGGAGAAGGACTGCTCGATGACAGTTCAGACGAGACTGATGAAGATGAACCTGAGGTTAGGAAGCCCTTTGCTCTCCGATAGCAGACGCTTACTCGACACAGCCTCTCGAAAGACCTGAACGCCGCCGGCGAACCAACAACACCTACCGAGAAACTGTGTTGAATACCAACGCGCCACCCGAGCCAGCCCAGAACATGTTCCCACAATCCTCTCTGCTACCCAATCTTGCCCCTGCGAACTCTTTCTCTCCAGCCACTCCTCACGATGCATCCATGCTCACTTCCTCCTTCCGAGTCAACTCTTCCACTCCTCAAGGTGGCGCAAACAGCAGATTTCCACAACAGTATGCCGACTCGGGCTTCCCTGAATCATCTCCTATGGGAATCAGCCAACATGCCAGCATGGCCTATCAATCGCCGAGTCAGCCTAGAGCTCCAAGTATCTCATCGTCCACCAATGATATTGGACTGAATGGGATCGGGCGTACCATGCCTCCACGACCTGAGCGCCCAGAAGACCCTTACACACAATTTACCATGCACATGAAACCACAACTTGAAGCTGACTACCCTCCGGGGGATATACCAGTTAAGATCCAATATGAGTGGGACAACCTGAGCCATGACAACAGGAAGCTCTGGGAAGACCGATATCTAGGCCAGATGCAGGAATACGAGACTGCCATGGATGCGTGGAAGAAGGCTAGGCGCGACGCTCCTCCTGCTGGCGGCCCACTTCCTCCGATCACCTCGTAGCAAGAGTCAAAGCAACAACCTATTCACATCCAGAAACCGTGGTTACCCGAAGTGTCTAGACGGCTCTACGCCCATGCAAAGTCAAGGCTAAACCCGGTGGAAACGAGCGATAAGGACTCATCTACACACAAAGGACAGGGCATCCCTTGCGGGAGTCTGTCGCGAGCCCTGTGGCCGCCGTGAGAGAGACATCCCCGCGCACATCGTGACATGCAACTCCAGCCCAGAAGACATTCGCACATGGGTTTTGCGAGAATGCTACGGCTGGGCTGGACGAAAGCCAGGACTTGGAGCATGCCTTTATTACCATATATCATCAGAGCCTCTGTCCCTCATTACCAGCGCCACGGTGGAACCTTGCTCTGCTTATCGTTTATTTTACAAGAATCGAATGAAGCTGGCTATCTCAAATTTACCAAGTTAGGCCATCAACAGAGTTACGAATGAATTTTTCAACCGATCTTCAAGCGTTTTTTGATTCGAGTTTCATATTTTGTTCTTCATTTTGAGCTTTCTGGCTATGTAGATCCTTCCCTTCGCCTTCGCTCACTCATATTCATGTCAGTCAGTGTAAGAGTGGCCCCTATCCATCAATATACGATTCCAGCACCAAAGCCACCATCGACAGACCACGACGCGCCGGTGACAAAGCTGGCCTTATTCGAGCTGAGGAAGACACACACGTCGGCCACCTCGTCGACCTGCCCGAAGCGGCGCATGGGCGTAGCCTTTGCGACCGCGTTCTCCAGCGTCCACTTGTAAGTGGCCGGGTCGGAGGCGGTCATGGGCGATTCGACGACGCCGGGCAGCACCGCGTTGACCCGCACGCCCTGCGTGGCGTATTCGATGCCGTCGGAGCGCGTCACGGCCGCGACACCCGCTTTGGCGCCGCAGTAGGCAGGGATGCCAGACTGCGAGTACGTTGCGAGACCTGAGCTGATGTTGACGATGCTGCCCTTCTGAGCCCGGGCGGGCGGGATCTTGGCTTCGGGGTACGCCTCGGCGTCGGGCGTCTGGGTGAGCATGATGCGCAGGGCCTCGCGGGCGCAGAGCCACACGCCGCGGTAGTTGACGCCGTTCTGCTTGTCGAACGAGTCGACGCTGCAGGTGGCGGTGGGGCCCTGGAACGTCACGATGCCCGCGCAGTGTACGGCGTAGTCGATGCGGGTGAGGGCCTCCTTCGCCGTGGTGTAGGCGTCGTGCACGCTAGTCTCGGACGTCACGTCACAGACGTAGGTTTCGACCTTGGGAGGAGTGCCGGATGGGAGGGATTCGAGTTTCTCGACCAGGTCTTTGGTTTCGGAGAGGCCGGCTTCATTGATATCCAGCAGGGCCAGGCCACTGCAACCGGCTTGGACGAATGCTAATGCTGTGGCTCGGCCCATTCCACTTCCTGCGCCTGTGATGATGACGACGCCGGGGACGTCGATTTTAGCTACCATTGTTTCCCCTTCTCTTGTGCTTCCGGTGGCTTAGTTTTCGTTCTGTTTGTATGTTAGATGGGCTTTGTGTTGACTTTCAGGCTGAAGGGGTCAAAAGTGAATGTGATCGAGGGGTAAACAGGTACTTGTAGCACAGAGACCTATGCCGATCGGACGCGGCTTCTCAAAATCGATCCTGATCTTGATGCTTCTTAATTTCGTCCGAAACTTATGTCATATTGGAGTGGAGTTTTATCACCCATCGGGCTCGTGTAGTTTCCGTGGAGAGGGGTATCAAAAGCTTTGAAAGGTGACCAGGTACATGTCCGGGGTTTAGTGGGGCAAATCCTCTCATAGAGGGCTAGGGTGTATTCCATGCCGAGAAGCGCCAACGACCAGTACAGAGCAGTTCTTACACGGCGGAGTAGAGCGGAGGCCGGTGGTCGAGAAAGCAGTACAGTGTCCGTATATTGCTTGTCAGCAAGAGTGGGCGGGCTGACCGCAATATGGCCAGACGGGACCAAGAGACGCTCCGAGAGGCCGCTTGGGACAATTTTGAAGGTGGTTGATTAGAAGAAATCGTCGTCGTCGTCGTTCCTCCTTCTAATCACCGTGGGTTTGGGGGTCTTGGCCTTGCTCGGTGGAACCTTATTATCCAGGGCTTTGTTAAAGGCAATCGCATGTTGACGTGTGTCCATAGAACAGCCTGTATCCTGATAGATCCTTTGGGCTTCTGGCAGCCATTTCCGGATCTCCTCTGCTCGATTGTAACTGCTTGGATGAGTATTCAAGAACTGCGGCGGTGCGCGGCGTTCCGTCTGTCTCATCCGCTCCCAAAAGTCGAGAGCAGCTTGAGGATCGTAGCAGGCCTGGGCCATCATCAAGAGGCCAATGTGATCTGCCTCGCTTTCTTGTGTTCTCGAGTTCGGAAGCGACAGAATAATCTCAGAAATGCTGTTTCCAATTTGCCCACTAACATCGAAGATGAAGGATACCAGAAAAGCGCTGAGCATGATAAAGCCGGAGCGGGATATTCTTTCCGCGGCATGGTGGGCGACGTTGTGAGCAATCTCGTGGCCCAAGACGGCGGCCAACCCGTTCTCGTCCTGGCAAGTAGGCAGGATGCCTGAAAAGACGAAGACTTTGCCTCCAGGCATGACAAAAGCATTCATGGTATTGGGGTCGTCGATAACGTGGACACGCCAGTCATCTCCAGCAAGGCTGCCAACCGTCGGAAGCAGTCTCTCCACAACATTCGCGACAGTCACAGTCAGAGGGTGGTCGGCGGGAAGGATTTTGCCTCGAAACTCTTGTAGTACCGAATTGTACATTTCAGAGCCGCCAAAGAATTCCTTTTCTTTTTCCGGAGACAGGATATTGAAGCGTCGGCGTCCCGAGATGGGAACTTCTTCGAGATTGATATAATAGAGTGTACCGCCACCTGCACCAGTGACCAAGAGAGGTGTCTTGTAACTCCGCCAGATATACTGAGCGCGGTAGACGGGACCAAAGTTGCTCCATTGCTGTTGTCGCTGTTGTCGTTGCCGCTGAGATTGCTGCTGGCTGTCCCTTGGCTTCTCGCCGAATCTAGAATATCGTGACGCTGGTCTCCTCGGTTGAAATTGTGGTATGCGTTTACTATTGAAGGGTGTAGTACGTGTTCGTGTAAATGAGGAGCTTCCGCCACGGACTGCTCGACTAGCCGCCCGCAGGCCGCTTCGGAATGCGAACATGGAAGCTCTGCTTCAAACTGTTGATAGACGATGAATAGTTCAATTTGTCACTGGCGATGCATAGTGATATGATATAAAAATAGGTTCAAGAATCAGGCAGCGGCTCAAGTTGAGGCAAAATCCGAGGCGGAAATCAAATGACGCAAATCAAAACATGGCGGGAAAATCTGCTCGCCGCTCCGTTGGGGCTCACCGCGCCGCGCCGGTGCCGCTTTTATAGTCGACCTTCGCTTGAGTTCCCCTTCTTGGTCTTCGGCCCTGGTCGCAGAAGGTCTGTTCGTAACATCCCGCTCGCTTGTCTGTCCCCGTCGCTTGTCACCCACGTTAGTCACTTAATATTTAGGCAACCTAGATAGAAAAGTATCAGAACTCTCCATCAATTCGGGAAGATACTTTCTTAAGCTGACACCTGAATTCGGCAGTGCTCGCGCAATATATTGGACCTCCGCCGTCCTTTTTGCCGAAGATTTTACTGCTTCTTTTGCGCTCTAGAGACTTGCATTCTGTAGAGTGTCAATTCTGACCATATGAGGTCACGCCGGGTCCGAATCCTCGCAAACCCATTGGAAGGGTACGTCGTAACCAGAAGAAATCAAACTTTTGAAGGTGGACACGGAGAAAACGAACATTCACCGATCGACCACAGCAGCGACACAATCTTGTCAGTTCTATCAAATGCGTGCATCGATCTGATACTCTCGGCTCAAAACCTGCCATTCATGCACCATTGTGATAACTTGTCTGAACATGTGTCTAACTACTGGAGCCCAGAGCCTCCGCTTGCTGGCAGGATGGGTACCCACTTGATGTCCAGTAACCTGTGCTGGACTATTTCGTCCTTGTGCGCTTCCATCTCGTCAATGTCCCAGTTGACACTTGCCAGGCCACCCTTCAGATAATCCGCTCTCGGACTGCAGAGATACAGGCACAACCAGCCGGTCAGATCTGCGTCATCATGAGCATACTTGTTGAATTCCGGGGCCTCGGCCTGCGGTGGTGTCTGCACGATACCCGGATACAAGGTGAAAGCTCGGAGGGAAGGATACTCTTGAAAGTACGTCAGTAAGTCTAGCAGTCGTCTAGGAGTGTCATTGTGAATTACCCTTTTGCAAATACTCAATGTACCACTGACCAGCAAGCTTCGAGATCGAATACGCGGACACTCCAGGAACGACCACGCCACCCAGGCCGGAATTGACCGTGATGAAGGTGCCGGTCGGGTTTTTTGGATCTGGCTGTGTCTTCAAGAAATGATATGCACAAGCATGCAGAGCTTTCAAGTTGATTTCCTGTTATCGAACAAGAAACTTCGAATAGCCTTGTTTAGGAGACCACCGACAGTGTACGTACCAGAGTACGCCACCAAGCATCGGTGTTGTGATCACCTATCACAGCAGGCTCAACAGTGCCGGCATTCGCGAGGACGACATCAGGACATCGACCGAAAGTCTTCACAGTTTGAGCAAACAGATTCTCCACATCCTTGTCTTTAGTAAGGTCAGCCTGGACAGCGAGAGCCTCGGTCTTCCCGTTATTGATGGCCTTGTCGCTGGTAACAGTTTGTTCGAGTTTGTCCAGACGACGCCCGGCAACAACGACACTAGCTGCTCCGGCATGGGCCTAGACACTGGCAGCGGCCTAATATAGGAAAATGTCAGCTACCACTTTTTTCGCGGTTGGGCGGCTTTCAATGCGCTCTTCTTACTGCGCCAATTCCAGTGCCACCACCGGTAATGATGATGACTTTACCGATGGCAGAGAGCTCTTTGTTATTGCCACTCAGTGCTTGGTAGGAGTTACGACGGATGGTCTTGGTCAACTGGAAAGGTACCGTATACTCGAGCGACTTGGCGTCCATCTTGCTTTCTGGGTCGGTTTCGTTTTCGGTTTTTTTGTATAATTCTTACGAGGGCCGTGAAAGAGAGTCCCAATACTAACTGACAAGTGAATCTAATTCTCAGAGCACTGGAGGGGGTGTTAGAAATGGCGAATTCAAGGTTATCTTTATATCCTTTCAATATCTGCCATGCGTGGCCTCTGGACACCGAGACAGATACTCTAGATTGAATTGTGGAGTACTTGTCTGCCGCGTCTGCCGTGAAATTGAGAGGCGACCGTTCTCTTCCCCTTTAGTTTGGCATGCTTCTTCTACTGGCTGAGGTGAGCCAGTGCGTCTGAGGTCATGAGCTCGATCACCAACCTGTTTGCCATGCCAGTCTTGGACGGATGTAGCTTCTATCTTTTTGTCATCCGGTACGAGACTGCATCCGGTCCGCATGAGCTCATTGCGTAAAGATGTCAATGACGAGAACTAGAGTGGTCTGGACCTAATGTTAACTTTGTCTACGAGCTTCGTGGAGAGCTGTTGACCACAACGCCAAGACTTCCGCCCATTTGAAGAGGTTTTAGAAATGGCGGAAGCTGCGCTTCTCCCGGTGCACCTGCGATACTGCTAATTGGCATGCATGTATCTGAAGAAGAGTCCCAGATTACATAGATTTGTATAACCCGCCTGTAGATTTTGCAGAGCAAATCGACGCAACAAAGATTGACGTCGGTCCCAAAAAGCGACGTCCTCGGCTGCTGACTGAACTGGGGAAGAACTCCTGTCGCAGCATGGTACCTTCATAAACAGATATGAGCACTGGAAAGAATAGAAAATTGCCTTGGAAGCAATAGAGGAGACTTAACCGACTATTATTCCAAATTATATTTGAATATTTATTTTGCTCCATGCAAACACATATAAGGGACTCGGCCTTTCACATGTCCCAGTATGTCGAAACGCCGGACAAGCAATCAGAATGTCATTGCCAGAGCTTCGGGCTTTCGTATCTTAACTATTCGCATCTATGTATTGGAGCATCGATCTCTATACCCGGAGCCACGCCAGGTCCTGGTCCAGAATCAGGACATCATCTCGCCACCGGTAGCGTTCAAAGTATCGCCGTTGATCCACCGGCTGCCCTCCTCCGCAAGAAATCCAGCGATCTGAGCAATATCATCAGTAGTGCCGACTCTCTTTTCTGCAGTAGGCAACGAGGAAAAGAATTCTCTCGTCGCGGGGTCAGCAACGTAGTCCGCGATCATATCTCCACGGATGTCAGCACGTAGTCATTCCTCCACATGCTGGCTGTGAGGAGAGGACATACCAGTGTCAATTGCCCCCGGCATTATCGTGTTAATCGTGATCTTCAATTTCGAAGCATAGAACGTGGCGATGTTGCGAGTAAAATTATCAAGTGCGGCCTTGGAAGCACCGTACCAGATATAGGGTTCGCCCATGTTCAATCTCGCAGCCTTCGAACTAATCATAATGATGCGACCTCCTGGCCGGATGTGCTTCAGGGCAGCCTGCGTGATGAAAATAGGCCCGCGAAGATTAACATCGAAGTTCTTCTCGTAGTCGTCCACGGACCCTTCTGAGAATGGGGTGAAGTGAGCGACGCCTGCATTGTTGACTGAAAGATAGAAGGACGAAATCAGTCGGGCCGAGTTCGAACAACCGTTTTAATGCCCAGAAACCTACCAAGAATGTCAAAAGCATCGTCTTTCAGCTCGCTCTTCAGGGTTTGAAAGATCTTGTTCCCGGATTGAAGATCACCAGAATCTGCTTGGACAGCAATTGCCCTGGTACCCAAGGCTGTGAGTTGACGGACGATTTCCTCGGCGGCCGCCTTGTTGGAGACGTAAGTGATCACAACCTGAAGAGAACATTGTCAACATACAGGTCACTTCCTGTTCCTTTGAGCGCAATCTTTCTTACTGCAGCTGCACCTCTTTTTGCGAATTCCTTGGCGATAGCCGCGCCCATCCCGCGGGATCCCCCCGTAACAATTGCCACCTTTCCGCTCAGTGTTTTCGTCATTGTGAAGGATTACCTTTAGATGAAGGTAGAGATATGTAAAGAGAGCTCGAGTTGTGGTTGCTCGAGGATTCTCTATAGATATGTCTGATGTGCGAGAGTGCTGGAGCCCAGCCCTGACACGCACCACAAAGGCGGTTGCATCTCAGATGATCTTACAAATCATATTCCGGACTCCTCTGTCTCACCAGGACCAAGCCGAGCCCGGGACCGTCTTTCGGACGAGGCAGAAGATACTTGAAGATCTCAAAAGGGTAGGCTATCACAGGGCTTTACTTGATCCACTTTAAAGTAACCACCAAGCCCGTTCTGGAATGGCCTGATCGAGCATAGAACCGTGACTCAGCTTATCACTGCTCTTTCCTCAGTAGTCACTTCAGCTAGACAGAGCTTCCATGACTCGCTCCGAACGTAATTCAGGTTTTGCTATCTTTGTGACGGAGTCTAAATGACAGCCTGAGTAATGAGCAAGGTAGACTGGAGCTGCTGCCAAGGAATTACCGGAGGCTCGGAGCACGTTTGCCTCCAGCCTCTCCAAGGCTTTATTTGACCCCTGATGAAGCAAATCGATCCCATGCTACGTAGAGCCACCACAGCACTGCTTTTGCCCGAGTTTTGATCCTGACCGTGGGCATCAAATTCTTCTCAAGTCCTCGGAAATTCTTGTACGTCCGCCAGACCTCATCCGTGTGCCCACTGCGGAATTTGCAGGACCGTTGGGCGGGGAATGGCGAGATATTCACGATAGTCTGCTTCTGTATATCTGTTCGGGACTTGTGTCCAACTCGATCAATGCATGTTACGGTCGTGGTGCAAAGGGAGATCGCAGAGTGTACCGCGTCTGTAAAGTCAGTCAAGTCGTGAACTTGTATACAACGAGCCATTCAGAACTCAACATTTCCAATCCAGCACGCTGAAGCGGTTCAAGTTCAGCAAGCAGATTGGACATGTCAACCACGAGAGTGCTCGAAGACAAACCTCTAGAGGAGACGAAGGCCCCTCCACCAGCAATCCATGTCCATTCGTCGACACAAAGTCGTATCGACAGTGTTCGGGTCCGGCTTCGGCCCTTGACGCTGGCGACCTTAACCTCTTTTCTGGTTCTTGACGTCTTAAACAATACCGGTGTCATATTTGCGCTGCCTGGCCTTGCTGCAAAGTACAACCTCAGTGATAACGAGGCAACATGGGCTTTGTCCGCTTACGCGCTCACGGTTCGGAGCATTCATGCTAGCGCGTGGCCGACTCGGTGAGTGCGCTGACCTCGAAGGCCCCGATTTGCAGCTAAATCCATCCTTCTAGGCGATATTATCGGCCACAAGAACATTTTCGCTCTGGGCCTAGCTCTTTTCGCGCTCTTTTCTGCCTTGATTGCGGGTGTTGAAAATCCCATAGCCATATTCGTTTTTCGCGCTTTTCAAGGCGCGGCAGCTGCCATGACGGTGCCTACAGCATATGCGTTGGTATCGATCAGCGATAGCGGAAGAGAAAGAGAGATGGCGTTATCCGTTCTCGGCATTGCCTTTGGCGTAGCTATCGGCATGGCCCGTGAGTACTTACCGTTTTCCCACCACAAGGAGAAGATTGACCGTTCTAGTCGGAGGAACGGTGACACTCGCTAGCCAAGGCTATAAGCTTCTGTTCTGGGCCTCTTTCGGCTTGAGTGGCCCTCTTCTGTGTCCTTAGCATAGTGCTTGTCCCTTCATCACCCACTCGTCCGATCAATTTAATTCTTTGAGTTAGAGTATTATTCGTAATAAGATTCCAAAGTATAGAATCGTAATCTAGTCGACTAATTATAGTCATTAATCTAGATTGAATAATATTTATATATATCTAGACACTATAGATCTGCACCCCCATTACTAGTGAGACACAGGCAAGTCCTAACCCAACTCACCCCTGACTCGTGCCAGCCGGGGTGGAGTACAGGGCGGCGTCACCCTACGCCGGATGCGGGGTGAGGCGCGAGTAGATTTCCCATACCTTGGACGCAAGATCGACGCAACCCTAAATTTCTCGATGCGCCTGCAGAATAGATACAATTGGACATATCATACTCAACATTTCCCAAACATATAAAACACATCATGGCCCTCGTCGCCTATTCTGATTCTGAGGGCTCCGACGACGAAAAGCCCCACCCACAGCCAAAGACTGACAAACCAGTCACGAAACCTGCGGCCGTCGCCAATACAAATTTCGCAGTCAATAAAGCGAACCCTCGAAAGATTCAGGTCAAGCTAAACCATATACCAACTGGTGATGACAATGATGGCGAGCGTGCCTCTAAAAGACCACGATTAGGTGGCGGCGGAGGAGCTTTCAGTGGATTCAACGCCATGCTTCCGGCTCCCAAACGAGACGCCGACGTCAAAGCCCCGCCAAAACCTGCGGCGAGGAAGGTCTTTAGTCTAAAGACGGGCGCTGAACCCGGCTTCAGTCGAGAGGCAGATGCGGAACTGCGGCAGATGTTTGCAGAAAGAGAAGAACATGGGATTGGCAGTACTGGTATTGACGTGGACGACACCATACCCTCGATACCAAAGAAAACAGATACAGCAACGGCCGGGAAGCCCGTGAAGGGAAACCCTTTCATGTTTAAACCGCTGTCTGTAGCGCGGAACAAGAAGACGAACCGCAAACCTATTATACCGAAGGCCCAAACCACTACGAAACCTCCCGATCCACAAGCACCAAGAACGGAGCACGACGACCGACAAGGCAGCGTAGAAGCCGACGACTTCTCAGACGACCTTTCTCCAGACATTGAACACCTCGACTTGAGTACCGTTGCTCGACCACAAA
>JANSVK010000278.1:0-23705 GCA_030068005.1 Cladophialophora exuberans | reverse complement strand
GGCCCTTGTATGGAGTCGCGTGTTCTTACTAGCCGCATATACCTAGCCTTGCTTATCAGGCGCAAATGTACCTCGTTTTGCTGTGCTAACTTTATCGAGCAAGTCTGTCCAATCTGTCCTTTGCTCCCTTCAGTTTGTACTATCATCTTTCCAAAAAGCACGTCCTCCGTGGAAGGATACCGCCCAAAATTCTGCCAGCGTACCTTCACAGCGACAATCTGCAGTACAAGTCAGATACGGACCAAATTGCAAGCTGGCTCGCCAAAACCGCTATTCGATGCGGCTTTGCCCCTGACGACCTCCTCCTTGAATCCGATCAAGACAAGCCGAAGAAACTCAAAGGAAGGGCAAGAATGCTGGCAAAGAAATCTGCAAAGGCCGAAGGCTCAATGTCAGCAGCGGCTTCCCAGCAATCACCGCCAGCTACAAAGTCGCCGATCTATACGATTGCAGTGAGAGACTTCCTTCCCATGGCTCAGCATATCGCAGCTTTTCAGAAGCCCCCTGTTAAGGTCCCAGACAGCTTTGCAAAAACCCTGGATCGAGCAATCTCCCTGAGGAGAACGGTCTCTAGTGGTCTGAGTGATCATGAGGCCGACGGCCCCTCTCGCAGCAACGCCGATGAAGCATCCGATGACAGACATTCGTTCTTCATAGGTATCCTAGAAGCAGTGCGGGATACCCTCAAATCAAAGATGTCACCTGATACCAGCGAGAAGAGTGGCATGTCCAGCGCCGCACCGGATATCGTGAATCATGAACAAGATCTGCCGAACATGTTTTCCGTCCTTAATATGGGGGAGCCCTCAGACTCCATGGAGGATGAGCTCACTCCAAGCCCGACTACACAAACCACGTCCCGTGCACCGGAAGTGCAGTATGAATTTGAAGCGATCGACGATATTGATGAAACTGTTACTGCACTGACTTGTCTCCTCACCGATTTCTCTAGACTACGAAACGTGCTCAAGGAAACATGGGTGGGATACGAGAACGGCTTGGTTGACGTTGTCAGTGCATCTATCACGACAAACGATGCTTTGGAGTTGGCCCGTCGACTCGAAGAAGAGCAGCAGAAATCATTTATCGCTCAAGGGGGCGTTCAAGTGCTTCTTGAACGCTTCTACATGGGGCACTGTTTCCTTCAGAGCCAAGATGCAAATTTCAGAGAGCAACCTGGCGAAGAGCTCAATTTTGCAATGTACGACTTTGCCAATTCTGTCTATATGCCAACAATGATGCTTCTGAATGCGTTTTTTGAGGGTACTCCAGCCAAAACAAGTCAATCTTGTGAAACCCGGCTATTATGGCGTATACAACCCTTCTGCCGATCGTTCAAAGATGTCAAACCGCGAGAAGTTTCGAGAGGACAAAATCGTACTCTTGGAGATTCTTCCAGACTTTCAGATCCTGGCATTACACTCAGGCCATGTATCGACTGCAGATCAGCTCACCCGTAGCTTATTTAAAGCGTTCGAAACAAAAGTGATCCCGCTTTCGTTGGCATTCTCGGCTCAGGTTTTTCTCGACATCCACCATGTTCTGTGTGATCAGGTCGGCCGCGGCTTTTATGATCTTTGCAGGATCGGCAGCGCAATAAAAGGCTCCATGAACCTGAACCTTGAGTTTCATAAACATCTGAAATGTCAAACCTAGCCAACATCGAATGATGCTGTTCTGAAACAAATTGTTGATCTCGTACAGAATGTCTGCGCGAATGACGATGTGCAAGATTTTCGCAGCAAGATCCACGCGTTTCGGGGCGTCGAGATCGAGCCACATCGTCTAAGGAAGCAGCATCCTCTGTTCTGCGGACTCGACGTCTATAATATCAAGGCCCAGTTCAATGACGCCAGCCTTGCTTTCGCTCAGGCCTGGGGCTCCGTCATCTTCACAAGCCACTTGTATAACGCAATCCGCCAAGAGAAGCTCTTGAAGAGACACTGGAAAGACATGGAGCTCCTTTTCGCGGCGCAAGATGAGGAGCATCTGTTTTGCGGAACCCCTCCGACATCCGCTGAGCAATATTTTCGTCGCTTCTGTCTCACCATTGGATATTCGGCTTCGAACTTTGCTCGGAATCGGCGATCAAACGCTCAACCAATTGCCTCATCCACAGGCCCTCGGAGTTTGGTAGAGACTGCCGCGGTGAGCCGCATGTTCTTTGAAAACTACGTCAGTCGCACAGCCACACGCGACATGACGACCAAAGACGTCGAGAAAATCCTGGACAAGAGTAGTTGGCTTCAAGTGGAAGTGGCAGATTGCGATGAAGACTCGCCGTTGGCGATCGAACGGCAGACAAATGCCGAGAGAAAGTCCAGACTCAAGAGAAAGTGGAATACCAGAAAAAAGGTCAACATTGTCGATCTGCTTCGCACTCTCCGGGTCTCCTTGCAAGGCGAGATCATGGAATTCTCCTTTGACTATTTCCTCATGCATCGTCAGTGCTGGCGCCTTCTGCGGTTCATCAAAGACGCTACTCAGCCCCTGATGACAGCGGTCTTCGGCCCAGGATACCTCGAGAAAGAGAATCAGCTTCCCTTTCTTGTGGGATACATTTTCATGCAGATGTCACACGACGAGAAACTCGCCAAGGAGACCGGCCTCCGACTGCCAATATCAGGCTTTCGCATGGCATCTCGCGAACTTTTGGAATCTGCAGCGCGAGTATTGAACGGCATGGTAACCACAGACGTTGGGCAGATTGGCACGATGATGATGTGGAAGGTGTATAACCTGGAATTTCAGGTCGAAGATGAATCGGAGACCAAGGTGGCACATTGCGCCCCTGGTAGGCGCTGTTCCCAACACGCGGTTGTATGTGTTTGAGGCTCAGGTTTACCTCGACCGTATCCTCGCCATAGGTGATAATGTAAACAGCGTATTCCCGCAGTCTCAACACCAACAAAAATGCTGATGGTGCCGAATCCTACCAGGGAAACGTCATGCTCAGCCACTGCCTCCCTGCCAAGGTAGTGACATTGGGCCGAACATTTGTCTCTAAGTGCCTTGCAGAAAAAACAGTACCGTCTAGCTTCGTCCCAGCGCAAGTATTGCAGCACTTGCAATGCAATCCCACGCTTATCGACCTAAGATAGTATGTTCAGTCGTCAGATATTGCCAGCGCATGCTCTTGAAAACGGCTCGGAAGAGTTAGGGGACGTAGTAAGGGCCAGAAAAGAACGGCCAGGTTGTGGGAAGATAACATATTTCGTCCAAATTTTCACAACTTAACGTGTCACACTTCTCTTGTTTCTACCGTTTAGGTTCTATTGAATCGACTCTTTCGAGAACGAACACATAAGCATATTCATCGCGGCTACCCTGGATGACTACTGTTCGGCGTCCGACTGCTTTTCGGGCGTGACTCGCCAATGGCGCCAAAGGGAGAGGGATCTGGAGGTCTGGTCGGAGTCACACTTGGCTGGGATGGCATTCCAACATTGCCAAATGGACTCCTCCACGGTGACGACTGAGGCGATGCCTGATCATGCAGTCGACCCCGAGGCAGCATAGAGGAGGCATCGTGGTAACTTGACAGGGTTGGTTGGAACGACGACTGTGGTGATGTCCGCATCTGCACCTGATCTTGCATGCGCACCAGATTGGCTGTAAACTCAGCAGAAGAACCGGTGTGATGTGGGACAGCCGAGGGTGATTGCATTTGTCGGGTTGCTTTTGGTAGTCGTGGAGAGGACTCAGGCGTCTCGCCAGGGCGTGGTGCGAATGGTGTATTCAGGATAGAAGGCAATGGCGCAATATTAATGGCCTGACCTGCTGGGCTACCTCGTAAGGCTGCTGGCGACTGTTGCATTCGTTGCACAAGATCTCGAGCGTTGATGGCTGCAGACTGGGACCCTGATATTCTCCGTTCAGCAAACTCTGCCCCCACAGGAGTTCTTGTTTCTCCCCTGCTGGTGGCATGAGTTCCACTCTGGGTGTTGCTTAGAGGCCGAGCGGCCAGAGGGCGTGTAAGATCGTTGACCATATTCTCCATCCGCGAGGCCATTGAGTTTTCGACGCCTGGGATGGTTTTGTCTTCAAACCTGCCAGTTACCTTCTTCGTGTTTTCAGTTGTGGTGGTGGTGTCCACTCTATGAGCGGACATAGGCCTGGCTGCAACTTGAGAAGCCGCACGTTCACCAATTCGAGTGCGGTCATCGATTTCGAGGTAGACAAATCGTAAGTTCGAGAACGCTAGAGGTACGGGCAGGGGCGCAAAGCCATCCTTTGAGACTGTCAGAAAGATGCTTCCAGTCCGTGTGATTTACTTACCCTGCTGAGCAGCACTCCATCCTTTATCATCTCTTTAATACGGAAAAGCATATCTTTTTCGGTGTGGCGAGGTCCTGAGCTTGAATCGCTGGCTGCCGGTTTCAGCTGGCCTGATGGGATATAAAAGCGCTTCGTCCTGACGAAGTCGCTGAAACCGGAGAAGCCAAGTGTCTCCTCGTCTTCTTTTAGCAGATATGGGATCTCGATATTCGTGAATTTTAGCCGAAACTGTTCCAAGAGAATATTTAGGGCAGCTGCGTATAATTCCCAGAATTGTTGCATCTGAAAGGACAAATCGCTATTCGCTAGGAGCAGTGAGACGGTACTAAGAAGCCAGCCACTGTACAGCCTCAGGTGTGAAAGAACTCGTCGTACTACCGGAGCGATGCCAGCAATAGAGTCTTCTGCAGTATTGCTTCCATCTTCTGAAGCTCGTGAAAGTCCATCGACTAAGATTTTGAGAAGCAAGGAAAAGACATCGACGTTGAACGACTGAAAACGCTTAAAAGAATGGATTGCAGAGGCGTCACCTAATGAAGTCGGTTAGATCTTAGCAGAGCTTGAGAGGCAGATGCTACTTACCGTTGACTTTTTCTGCAGCTATATTGATTAAGGAAAGCTTCCTGAGAATGGTCGCCTGGGGATGCTCACGGATCTCTTTAGCTATGAGCTGAAGAATTTCCTCCTTGTCCTTCTCAAGGTCCGAAAAAGTTTCTACCCAACAACGGGCATGAAACAAAAGAAAGCGCTCATATAGGTAGCCGGTGCCTTCGAAAACATCGGTGTTCTCGGCAATAGGCTTACCTTGCTGCGCTTTGAGACGGAGCTTTCTGAGATCGAGTTCCAAGTTGCCTTTGGCCACAGGGAACGGGACTTCGACACAAATAGCCTGGTATAGATGATAAATGGCTCGAAGATGATCTCGCTCAGTGAAGGCTACGACTGCCAATTGATTATACGCTCTGCCGTCGGAAGGATTGAGGATAGCAGCTTTGTTGTAATACCCAACAGCGGGACCCCAGTTTCGTTTGGTAGTTTTGAGTTCATTTTCCCGATATCTTGAAAGATCACCAAGTTGTACTAGAGCAGAGTAGCAGGAATTTATGAGCTGCTCCTTCTGATTCGGGTTGAGACTTGAAGACGGATCTGCAGAAAGTGCTTCAAGAGGTCAGACAAGATGAAAAATGAGGGCGGCCGTAACATACTTTCCAAGTCCATACCACGAGCCACTGAAACAATCTCAGGGACATCTGTGAAAGCTGAGGCGAGGCGTTGTATAAAACCTCGATAGAAGGTTTGACTGGACTTGATGAAAGTCAAGTAGTTCTTCTCAGCCCTTCTGCGTTCAACCTTCTTCTTTAGACCTTCATCCTTCCGGAACTCGGCCAGATGTTCTCTAAGTTTGGAGTTGACCTTGGAATGAGCCGTCCAAAGCCGGGCCTCGACTTGTGTCTCCGTCGCAGCCCCAAAATCGATGAAAAGGAAGTCTTGACATGCTGAGCGAAATCTAAAGTTGTGAGTCCGGGTGAGGCTTTTGCAGGAAGAATCGCTCACTTCGCTAAAACTGGCTCTAAGTTCTCATACTTGAGCTCTGAGGCAGATAGGCTGCTTGTGACAGCGTTCCCTGTGCGATCTACATTTCTGCAAGCTCGGGGTCAGACTGTGAAGCAGCACGTCCTCTGTTGAGACCTACCGAGACGCTTGTAGGTTGAGATTTTCCATGATGGATCCAGACAAGAGAAATAGGTCATTGCGACCGTTGTGCGGGTCAAGACGAATGTCGAACAGACTTTGACCAGAGGTGCTGTTTGCGTTCCATTGATACTCCTTGTGGACTCTGTGCCGTCGGTATGACGGACCAAAGTCACAGCACACGCAAGAGTGAACAATAAGGATGAGTATAACGGAGCTCAGGAACGCATTTCGAGGACCTGAAAACGAGGACAGTGCGACCTTGAAGCGAGAGGAAAATGGGCGCAGTGCAGTGGGGAACCACCGCAGTTTCACCTTTCACTTCAGCTGCAGCGGAGTAAGCGGCCAAACAACGCAGCTTTCTTTTCTCCCAGAATTGACACTGCGCGCCGTCAAACTTCAATGCTGTGGATTTCCGTCTCATTGCTCATTCCCCTCCCAGCAAACGACATTCAATATGGCGCAAGCGTCGTCGCTGAGACTCCTTCCGAAATGGAGGTCTTTCAACAACTCGCCCATGTGCAATCGATGTCTGTACTCGCGACGAGCAATGGCGACTCAAGCAGCTGTTCCTGAGCAGCCCTTCTCCGAGCTTGAGCAGGAGTCGTCATTAGTACCAGTCCAAAGTCCAGATTCCAGAGCTCAGAATTTTGACCCCTTGGCCTTTTCAAAGTCGAGAAAACGACAGCTCCCACCCAGCAGGTACTTGAGATTCCGGTTGCCAATCGTCGCAGTCCAGCTCACTAACACATCACAGATATCGATTCCGAAGTCCTAAATATGATCGTGGTCCCATGCATCCTCATCAACCACTACATCCCTCAGATCCCGCTAGTCGAGAATTTATTCCTGGTCCCTTCTCTTCTCCCCGAGTGGAGCTGGCCTACCACAATATAATTGCTCCAGATTTCATGACCATGTGTTACCAACACACGCCTCCTGGCTTCAGACCTCACGAGAAAGGTCCTCGCCTGCGGTCATGGGTCGGAGACAACCCATACTTCACTAACAGACAATTACGAGGTCCGCGGGGTGGAGACGTCTTGCGATTATTGAGAAAACCTATCACTTTTCGAAACGTACCCATGATCGAGCGAGTAACTGTCCATGCCTACTGCAGAGGCGCCGCGAAAGGAGGCTCGGGCTTTCTTCACGTCGGTGGCATGATCTTGCAAGCAATAACAAACCACAGGGTTGAGATACACCGGGTACGAACCAATGAACAGGCTTGGGGTTTGATCAAAGGTCGACCTATCAGTATGACGGTGGATTTGAAGGGCGAGGACATGTATCACTTCCTGGGAAAGCTGATCAACGTGGTCTTGCCACGTATCAAGGATTGGAATGGCGTCAGAGCTACGACAGGAGACAACAGCGGTAACCTCTCCTTCGGGTTGAACCCAGAAGTGGTAGCCGGTTTCCCCGAGATCGAGATTAACTACGATGCTTACCCGACCAAAATGATTCCGGTGAGTCTGAAATCTTCTCGCGTCGTGATTCTTCTGGCTGATTCGTATTTATTCAGGGGTTGCATATCACCGTTCACACTACCGCCAGCCAGGACAAAGACGCAAGACTCCTGCTTCAACAGTTGGGCATTCCATTCTATGGCAAAGTCGTTGATTGAGCGTTGCTGCTATTTCTTCCCCTGCGAAATGTCCCCCGGAGGAGCTCGAGACCGTTCAGGGGTAACGTCTTCAGGGGATCCGAGTATTATGGACTGATCCAAATGCCGTGCCCATATAACTCGATCGCCAATCTTATTATTCTACAACCAAAGATGAGGTGTTGACTCCTTTGGATAGAACGAAGGCAAGAACTCTTCCAGCTTGAGCAGGTTGCCTTCAAGTTGAGCCGCGGATGACTTCGCGCACTGAAAAGCAAAGTAAATGGTAGAAGCATGACCTGTGTTTAGGCACGCTACAATGTACTATACTGGCGAAAATGGATTCTGTTGTACCGAACGAAGGACTGAGACCAAAGCCCTCGAGCATAGTTATCCTGTTGAATTCTCTATGATTGGGCAACTGTGCGCAAGGGAGTTAGACGGAGCGAGACAAATCTTTCACTTGCTCTTGAAATCATGATCGTATTTCTTGGTGCTTGGGACGGGTCTCCTTTTCTGTTCATGCTTAATTTTGGATATCGAGGCTGCACGGCCTCCCCTTCGGCATTTGCCTCGTAGGGAAACAGTTGCAGCAGGACTGAGAACTCTACACTCCAAATCCCATCAGCACCTGCGATGCCGACAGTCAACTCAGCAGGTGAACTTCCCGCAAATTCGCAGTCGGTTGCACCGAGAGCCTGTGGAAAGGCAACATGTTTGCATCCACCGCATGCCTCAACACCCGCGCGCGGCAAACCCCGCGAAGATCTCATCACGCTGAGCTCACTACCTTCGATGCCTGAACACCCCACGAAGCCATATCCTCAACTCTCAAAATCTCCACATTCCATCTTCCGCCCGTTTATCTCGTCGTAGCCTTCACCTTGGACGGTGCGCCCTTGGCTCCCTGCTTACTCGTGATCTGGCCTCTAGCCGCGCTGGCTGCGCTCTTCGCCTTCTCGGCCTTCTTCTTGCTCTCGCTGGCAGCCTTCTTGTCCTTGGCCTCCTTGATGGCGGCTTGACGGGCAGCGGCGCGGGCTTCGGGGCGCTGGCTGCGGCGTTCCTTGATCACGTCCAGGGAAGCTCCGACAATGGCGCGCTGGTGCTTGACAGTGCGGCGGGTGCGTTTCTTGGCGACTTCCTATAGTTTTTGAACGAGTGTCATGTTAGATTTGTAAGGTCTCGGGTTGACTGAAGTGTGGGGGAGTGTGCTAGGTATTCCCTCCTCTGTTTTTAATCCGATGACATGTTCCCACCGATTTTCCCATGCTCCAAATCAAGCTTGAGAGGCGCTAGAGGGTGTGAACTAACCTCTGAGATACCCTTCTTGTGCATGCGTCGGTAGAGGACGGTCCAGGCTATTCTGCGGGGGTTCTTGCGCTGGAGGAAAAGAGATTCGGTCTTGCCATTCTGGAATCGGAAGATCTTGCTGTCACCGCGGACGTAGAGCTTGCCCTATTTCGCAAGAAAATGTCCAGATTAGCCATGGTGTTTCTCGCTCAGAGGGAATTTGAAGACAGGCGTTGTTGAAATGGAGACTGAGGCCGCTGTATGAGATAAGACTGCGGACGAGAACTGACCTTGCCAGGGTAGATCTTGGTGCCGCTGAAGGTATCGTCGTAGGTACGCATCTTGACGGGCGATTGATGCTGTACCTGTGTGTTTCAAAGGGTGGTCGAAGATGGAATGAGTTGAAGGTCGCAGTCTCTCGGTGTCGCGGCGAAGCGCAATTTCTGTGGGCTTAGGTAATTTGCCAAGATGAAATTGCGCCAGACGCCCTAGTGATGCGCTCTCAGTACAGTGGAGCATGCAGACTGTTGTGGAGACTATCTTGGATTTCAACCAACCTCATCTCATCCTGGATATTTCTCCCTCAGCATGTCTGAAATTCGCATTCTCGACGCTCAGGATTCGCAAAATTGTGTCATTGAGAAGAATTTGTCTTTATCAACAACCAGTAGCAGCACCAGGACCATGGAATACTCAATTCTACAGCTTCCGCGGGGCTAGATCCGTAACGACTCCCTCGACCGCCTCGAGACTTTCAGACATGCTCTTTGGCATAGGCCTCGATCCTGTACCGAACACGAGTTTGTAGGATTCCTGGGATGCTGCTGTTGTTGCTGCAATTAGGACAAAGATGTAGGTATAGACCTTTGTTAGTTCGGGTACACCGACACAGGCACGCAGGGGAGGGTACCTGGGCACATGGCATATTTGTTCTGTTCTGTATTCTGCCTCACCGTCAGTTCTTGGAAACTATAAATTACTAACAGAGAGGTCTGGTAGAAGGCGCTGAGACTGTAGTTGCTGGCAAGGCTGGGGATGCGGCGCTGCACAGAGGCGCGGCGGTGACTTCGAAGGACTTGGAATCCACACGTACATATGTACATTAGCGGCTGCATCCTCTTTCTACATCGTGTTTCTCCCAGTTAGATCATTCCCGCTTTCAGAAAACGATGTTTCACTCAGTTTCCAAGTTTTGGTACGTTCTCCTGTTCAATATACCGTAATCATTTAGGCCACGAATGCCGAAACTTAGATGTCACGTCTGATTTACCTGTATGGTTGCTCCGCCGCGTCAATGTGATCATCTCTCATCTGCTGGTCCTGCTGTAATCTCGTCCTCATCCTGGGGCATTGCAATTCAGCACGTGTGCGCAGCCTCGCGCCTTGGCCAAAAAAGGCGAGAACGAGGCTCATTGATATCTAACAACCGCATAGGCTGCAGGTATTGAGAAGGCTGCAGGTATTGAGATGGTCACAGAACATGTCTCGAAAGGATCATCGATACTTCTGGCTTGACAACCTGCGTGCCTGAGTGCCTGGTCGACATTGCTATTTAACAAGGCTGAGATTGACGTCATGAGAGTCTTTAGCCTCCAAGCTGCGGACAAAGAGAAGGACAAATTGTTTCTTGTCGTGCCTTCAAATTTATCGATGCCGGGTTGGTCTATCCGGTCCAGTGGCCACTTGCACTGTGCGGTCGATGTTGAGTCTCCGAGCTAAATCATCCAGCATGCCGTTTCTTCTCGACTCGACTGCTGATGTTTAGCTGCACAACTTCGCCTTCCGACTATTAAAGGCCCCACCAACGTCAAACCCGATGCCGCAGCGTCGGCACCTTCGTTGCATTGACAGGAAGCCATCCCTTTCGACGCCAGCCACCTCCAGGGAGACTCGGGCAGATACAAACGTTTATCTGTTTGTTTTACCCGAGGCTAGAAGGCTTGGAAAGTGTTAATATTAGACTCTTAGTCAGCACCATATCGATCCCGAACGACAGACGGTGCCTGGCCCGCCTGAAAGCCCCCATTTGTACAAGTACATATCTCGACGCTGCCGAAAGCGCGTCGGTAGGCGATCTTCCTGTCACACAAGAGTCATATTTTCATTGTGCAAGGGAGTGTCTGTGCCTTTGGTTTGCTCGATTCGTGACGCTCGATCGCGAGACGTTGCTGATCTCTCGTATTCGACATATACTTACTCTCCGTTCAGCCGCACACTTTTGCCCGACACCACCGCTGCCAACGCCGCTTCTCAAACATTCTCAAACATGGCAAAGACCACACGCATCAATCCAAACGTGAAACGCTCAAGGACCGAAGAATGGTTCCCTAAATCCCCTGATGGCGCGTACACTGGCGAAAAGGTCCCGTTTCCTGCCCGTCGCCGCGGCCCTTCACCTCTGATCATTGTCATATTGCTCCTCCTCGTCTTCGCGACCGGCGTCCTAGTATGGAAGTCCGAAAAGGCGGTTGATCTCGCGGCGGAGAATTACCAGAAATATACTGGCCAGGACTTGAAACAGACAGACTTGTACAAAGTGATTGAGAAGGCGCAGAACATGAAGTGGAAGAGATCAGAGCTTTGACGGAGACCCATATTCTTGACAGCACTCCCATCTGCGTAATGGAGTTATGGAGTGGATATTATGGTGCCATACAGCTTCTGTGGGTTCGGCGGGCAATTGACATGGACGAACATTATCCACATCCATACCAACGAGGGTATAATTTTAAGTGAGACCACTGCGCCGCACAGCCGAGTGTCGACGTATGCTAAATACGGCAGGGAAGATGAAAATGATTGAGCTTCAAGCAAGCATGCCACTAGGAGCGGTATGCAGCCCTGACACCAGTCAAAAATTTATTGTTGGCAGACGAGATGCGAGTCTCAAAACGCGATCGTGACGGCGATCGACATTCCACTTCATATTCCACCCCTACCAATATGATCAAGAAGTTGTGTTTCAACATTGAGAACGGGTTTCAAAACGAATCCCAGAGCTACGACGCTCACGTCAAGCCGCTCAGGATGTGGACAGAAGCACGTCTGACAACCAATTCTTGTCAAGGGTCGAAGTGAACGGCCCCGAACCTGTATCCATATCTTCTCCTTTGATTGCACGTCGTCTCTCATTGATGTTTTCATTTGTCTTCAAGATCCTTCTCATTCTCGTTCTTTGTTTGAAATGTTGCTATCAAGGTCTGGCTCAATACCGGTGGCGAGGCTGACGGTCCCTTCCCAGCCCTTACCGTGAGAGACCGATTTTCTATAATTCACTTCAGGTTACTTATACCTCTATCAGCAAACGACGCTATCAGCGAGTCTGATGAGTTTCTAGGATGAAAGCCAGGAGAGGCGAAGGCGGGCCAAGAGGTCTCATTGCGTTGCCACGTAGAGTGTTCATCCACAGACGGAGGTGACTCCCATCATGCCACTTCAAGCGGCGCCGACTCTGAAGACGGGGATTTTTCGCTGGAAACTTAGTAGAGGGTAATATCTGACGGCTTTAAGCTGTCCATGGGATGCAGACTGCTTCGGAGATTCGCATGATCTTTCAGGTCCAGAGGACATTGGACACTCTGTGCACCGCCACTCCAATGTGACCTTTTCCATTGGTCTCCCGTATCCCACAAGCCTGCCAGGGAGTGGGCAATGATAAACTCACGCCGGCTATTGGACACATTGGATATTAGTAACTTGAGAAACGTAGCGAGGCATACTGGAATCGAGGCCGCCCGACTGCACGGGGCGGGAAGTTCTCACTGCAACTGGGACTTTTTTGGTTTCAATTGACTGACTGTGCGTTGTCGGGTATCGTTTTTATTGCACCTCCACGGCCGAATCAACGTGTCTCCCATGCGCGTTTCGTCCAACTGCAGGTCTTTCAACTCGATCTTCCCAATCTGATTTGCAGATATCTGACTTTGACTTTGCCACGTGAAATGGAAATCAGTGAAGAAAGTACGTCATGCTTGCCCCCATCAGACGGGCGACGTGGCTACTCTCACACAAGCAAAGGAAGAAGACGAGAAAAGGACGCACCGAATCATTGTCTGTCATGCACATTCTGTCCAAATGCGTGCTATTTAGTCCGTTTATTCCAGTCCGGATTGCTGTTCAAATTGTCTAACGAACGTACACCCGAGGACCATCACTATGTCTATCACGCACATTCTGTCCAAATGCGTGCTTTCGGGTCCAGCTATTCCAATCCGAATTGCAGTTTCACACGCAGGCTAGATGTTAGCGCTTGGAGTGCCTGCTGGAAATACTCAGCCTTTCTATACTCTGCCCAAGAACTTCCAAGGTGGCACTTTGTATAGTATATTATGCCCACATTTTCTGCATCAGAAGGGTTCACCATGAGAATCAAGAAAGCAGCATATCCAATATGCATGGTTCCATCGATGAAGAAGCATTCATGGCCCAGTCCTGCGGCGTGCAGCGGCCACCACGGATTCAGATTACACATGGCTCATTACCAGCCCGCCGGAGATCGAGGCACTGCAAAAAGGCTCTGTTGGTGAGTATTGTCCTGGAAACATCGCCTTACACGTGCACTGATAAATTGCTATGCCTAGGTACAAAGTCCTTTACCAAAACGCTATCGCGATAGTCACCCCAGACCATCAGAACCATCCAGCCTTATCCGCATTGTAATGATAACGGTGTTCTTGTGCCTGTTCGTGGTGGCACCCCTTTTTATTCTCTTCTTCCTACGCCAAAAGGTCGAAAGACTCTTTGGCATATGCGCACTCAGCATTGCCTTCACTGTGTTTGCACATGCCGGGCTTGCTTGCTCCCTGGAATCAGTCGTGTTGTATACCGTGGGATAAGTTCTTGTCCCATCTACACCGTGTATCGACGCCCATCACAAGCCATCTCAGATATCTTGCCGCGTTTACAGTGTTTTTGCAATTGGACTAGAACAAAGTCGGGCTTCCCTTGGCGGAGTTTCCGGTATAATCATGACTGTGGGTAGCAGTTGGAGATCGCGGCCGTGTAACTTGAGCAAAGGTGCTCTGAAAGCCACAGTCTTGTATGATGGGCTTAGCAACTTGCTTTCGAGAAGAAACGTTACAATGGGGGAGGGAATGCGTTGACGCAGCGAGGGCCTGGCGTGCTCTGGGATCAATCAGATATTGGATGTAACGTTTGTCAATCACTGCATCAGCCGTCTGGCAACTGCCATTTTAAATGCTTTGGGGGAGGGGTAGCGTCCTCGATGACTAGGATAGGCGCCCCGTTCCTGCTCCCGTTTGTAGGTGTGCTATTAAGCACTGAATCTATCGAGTCGTCTCCCAAGTCGCCATCGAATTCGGAACTACTGGGTGAGTCGATGGCAGACAAGACAGGAGGACTGGTGCTCGGTCTTTCAATTAGGCTCGGGTCGAACTGAGGGTCACCAAGTGTGTTAATGTCTTCTTGAGCCTCGCCTTCAGATGACGGCTCTCCATAGCTGACGGGAGTTGGCGGCGTATACATATCTATCGGGCTTGCTGTGTTTTCGGTTGAGTCCTCTGACGGAAAGCGGCGGTGACCCTTCAGTATGCCAAGTCGTTTTCGAGCAGCTGCAGCAGAATTAGACCTGGAGACCGGAGAGCTCTGGATTGGAGTGTCTGGGCTGACAGCGTTCAAGAAGCGTGTGCTGGGAGACCTGGACAGAACGCTTTGCACTAACGGCAGTTCAAGATAGCTGTTTAAGTTGCCCTTTGAGAATAGCACCAGGCCGAGGCAAATGACGATGAGTATCAACTGGAGAAAAGAGACTCTCTTCTGAAAAATGATTTCATCGGCAAGGACCCCAAGCCGGGCATTGATGGCAACATTTTCCAGCTGGTAACGCTCACGCTGCATCTCCAACTCAATGACTGTGGATTGCCACAATTGGTCATACTGCTGCCGGAACTCTCTGAGTTCGTTTAGAACTGTTATGTTCAAGTATTCGAGGAAAGAAGTGGTCTTGGCTAATTGCCTCTGCTCAACTTTTTGAAATGCATCTCGCAGAGCACGAGATTGGTCCTCTATATATTGAAGAGACAAAGATGAATTCGATTCCAGCATTTGTAAGCGTTTTTGGACGGATTTGAAGAACGATTCTTGCATCGTAGGCACAGGTTGAGCAGATTGAGTTGACGACACAGTGGATTTCGTGCTGTTGGTCGCAACGGGTGAGAACGATGCTCCAAAGGTTCTGGTATCGACGAAATCGGATTTAGAAGAGACGACTGATGTGTTGGAAACGATTGCAGCAATATTGTTAGTTGGAGGCATTGAAGTAGTGGTATTGCCTGACTTGCTGGATTTTCCAATTGAGGTATTTGTTGCTGGGACTGTACTTCCTTTGATGGAAATTTCGGAATCAGTCCGTGCTCCAACGGATTCAAGTGTATTCGTAGTGTTGTCGGAGCTCTTGCAAATACCGAAGGCCCCGTCTTGCTCTGCCACAATAGTTATGGTGGGCTCGACTGGACAAGTAGATGCAGGGATCTCCAGATGTTCATAGCTAGATAGCCCACTAGCACCATCGAGGTGATTCAGTGGCTGGACAGAAGTCATAGTAACTTGAGATGCGGTCTCCTGCGCTTCCCCTGCAGTGGTAGAGCTCGTCGAAGTCAGCAGCTGCTCAGCCACAGCCTCTGGAACCAATCTGTCCTCCGCCGAATTGTCCTCGATGTCTTCAGTGGCTTTGTCTTCGTCCTCTGTTTGCCATGCCACGAGGTCATGTTTGTAGTCTTCCAACATGGTCGTGCCGTGCACGCGAACGAGACTAACAGGGCAGTAGAACTCATTGCCGTAATGAGATAGAAATTCGATGCGCAAATAGCGAGCCCATATAACAGGATTCTCGATGAGAAACGCTTGAACCTCTCGTGAATTACGGGCCTCAAATGTCCCTAATTCCTTCCACTTGTCCACTTTGACCGGATATCTGTCGGACACACTCACCCGGAAGGTTCGAAAAGTCGAGCTGAAAAACTCGAAATTGGCCAGAACGACTGTATCGATGGAGATGTCATCGCATAGTTCGAGTATTATAAACTTATTCTGAGCCGAGCACTCATTCAGCATGTAGGAATCTTTGTTCTCTCCCAGTACCGCAGACGGACTTTTTGCTTGGGGGTTCCACTTCAAGACGTTTGCCGCACAATCAAAAGAGGCGTAGTTGAATCTTTCTTTGCATGTTGTGCCGGCATCCTTGCTTCTAACACCCGCCTTGGGGGCACGCCCCGGTTCAATCTCAATGGAAGCGTCTCGGCCGCTTTGACTAGCCCGTGGTTGGTTGTGACTCGGGGGTTCTAAGTCACCAGAAACGAAGCCAGAAAAGTCCAAGTCAATTTCAGTATCATCACCCAGAGAGTCGAGTGAGTCCCTCAATCCGACGGGCCGTTTCCTGGGTTCCCGAGTTTCGAACCCGGGGGCTTTCCCGATATGTTCAGATTGACCAGATTTTCTTAGATTGTCACGTTTCCAATCCTCAAATGACAAGAACTTTCCATCTTCAAGAGGTGAATCTTCGTCCAAGCCAGTAGACACGCTATGCGAATAATATGTGCTCGAAGTCTCTGTAGGAGAGGCTGTTCCTGACGACTCTTTCTGCGTGACAGACACAAGAAGCTCTCCTTGGCGAGAGATTTCATGCGGTATTGCACTCGAAGATTCGGAGGAGAAGCTGCTCGGGTTTCCAGTGGCAGGAATTGTGGACATGAGGTTAGAGAGCGAAGAGTCGGCAGACTCTATATCGGTGGAGGTCGTATTCGCCTTGCGAGACGACGTGAGACATTGTTGAGCAAGGCTATGCGTAATGTAATTGACAGTACGAAAGGGAGAGGTAGAGGGTGTTATCGACGCGGGTGGTGTACTCGAGGAAGCGGAACAGGCAGGTTGAAGGAAGAAGAAGGGTAAGACGAATGCTGTTGCAAGGAACCACATTGTCGACTCAGCCTTTGGACAGTATGCTGACGAGACATTGGTGCCAATGCAAACTCAAGAGTCAGCTCATTATTTCTGACAAGTTGACTAGGTACGCCAGAGAACTTGAACAACTTGAAGTCGAGAACTCATCAAAGGCATAAGTTGGCTGCGAAGTTGACGACAAGGGTTGGGTGACCCCAACTGGGCGTGACATTCTTCCGCTCTCGGCGCCACTGCGCGCCTGTGGGGAAAACGGCCGCGCCTAACGGAGACACCTGGAGATCCATTTCGCCAGCTGTCCAGTCACCACTTCGAGGTTTTAGGCTACGTGGCTACCAAATATTTCATTTGCGATTGTCCTCAAGCATCGTGGATTTACGGTGAGGTCAAACTCCCACCGATTTTCAATAATCCCCAAATATAGCGCGACAGAGATTTGTTCTTTGGTTGCTCTTGCCAAGAACATTGCTAAGATGCGGACTCTGAAGGGTGATTGTCTGGATGAAGAGAATCTTTAAATTCTCTCCCGGGCGAGGTGATTCAGTTCCGGTGTCCCCATGCCGCCCCGTATCTTGATAGCCTTGTGCCAATTTATCGTACAGCCTCGCTTAGATAATCGTCCAAAATAAATTTTCCCGCGGCCTCGGCCTGCGGTGGAGATGCAGGTACATGCTTGTCGGCTTGCACCAACCTTTTCACACGTGCGACTAGAGTTTCTATACTGAAGTATGGAGACGACAACTTGACTGGTAGTAACATTCTGCGCGGTGATGTTCGCTAGGAGTGTTGGAGGGCGAGTTCTACGCAGTTGCACTCGCGGTACCATTCGAACAGCGTTCCCAAGAGCGTCAGCGAAAAGAATCGTCGCGAGGCGCTTTTCTTCCTCATCCTCCTCAGCATCTGCTGGCAATGGTCCAACACCAACCGCACATCCTCTTGCAGGGGTCGCATCACAACTCGACCATGTCGCGCCCAGATTCGAGATAGACCCAGACGACATTCAGGTCCTCGACGGTCCGACGGCGTTCTACGAGACCTTGAAGGTACGTATGCCAATACCCAAACGCCTCTCGTCGGGGCCAAAAGACGACGGGCTGAAACATTATCTGCTCTAGGCAAAAATCAAAGGAGCAAAAAGGCGGATATACCTGTCAACATTGTACATCGGCAAGACCGAGCACGAGCTGATCGACACCCTGAGAGATGCGCTCGAAAGCAATCCGGACCTCGAGTTGTCCATCCTGACAGACGCCCTCCGAGGAACTCGAGAAGACCCGAAAGCGTCATGCGCGACCCTTCTAGCTCCTCTGATATCTCAATTCGGCGATAGAGTCAAGATCTTCATGTTCCACACACCGAACCTCAATGGTTGGAAGAAGAAGTATATGCCAAAGCGGATCAATGAAGGATGGGGACTCCAACACATGAAGCTGTATGGCTTTGATGATGAGATAATGCTCTCTGGGTAATGTTGTTCAGCTAACAATACTTAGAGGTCATACTGACATGTAATGCACAGTGCAAACCTGTCCGACGACTACTTCACCAACCGCCTCGATCGCTACCACCTCTTCTCCTCCAAAGAACTCGCCGATTTCTACGGCGCAATCCACGATGCGGTCTGTGACCTATCCTACCATCTTATCCCTTCCGATTCGCACCCAGGCGGATTCGAACTGCTCAGTCCGCATGAATACGGCTTACCAGACCCGTTGTGGCACACCAAACGCTTCAAGCTGTACGCGAAAAACACACTTGAGCCACTCATCCACAAGAAAGCGCGACAAAAGATGTTCCCCGTCGAATTCACCGAGGAGAAGACATTCGTGTACCCGTTGGCTCAATTTGACATCCTCTTGGGCCATCCTAAGAATATGGTGGTGCTGGATTATGAGTTCGCTCAGTACACGTCGACCGAGAAGCCCGTGATCACGAAGCTTTTGACCAAACTCGCCGAGGACGAGCGCTTACACAAGTCGACGTGGGCGTTTACGGCCGGATACTTTAACATCGATCCGGACATTTGCCAGATGCTAATCGAGGCGGCGCCCGAGACATCCACGGAAATCTTGTCGCCAGGCAAGGAAGCTGCCAAAATTTGCACGGTCATCACGGCGTCGCCCTGGGCGAACGGCTTCTACGGCAGCCCTGGCGTGAGCGGCATGCTCCCGGCCGCATACACTCTTTTATCACGACGCTTCCTACGCACAGTCCAAAACGCAGGGAAGGAAGACGTGATCCACCTGAAAGAATGGCGCAAAGGCACAGTCGGCGAGCCCGACGGCATGACCTACCACGCCAAGGGCTTGTGGGTGACATTACCTCCCCAACTCAACGGGCAGGGAGAAGTAGTTGAGGAAGCCGGCCCCAGCGTCACAGTGGTGGGAAGCAGCAACTACACGAAAAGAAGCTACAGCCTCGATCTCGAGGTCGGGGCCATGATTCTCACGGGCGACCAGGGACTCAAGAAGCGGTTGAAGCAAGAGGTGGAGAACCTCGAGCGCGATGCCACGCTCGCGACGCAGGATACACTCTCGCGAGTTGAGAGGAGGGTTGGGTTGAGAGTTAGGGCAGCGCTTTGGCTTGTCGAGGCGCTGGGAGGGGCTTTGTGAGCCCTTCTCCCTGAATGTATAGATACGAGCATTGGGACACCTCGCTCCTCTCAGAATCATCGAGTCTAGAATTTTGTACAATAGTAGCGCTGTTACAATTTAGCACGGAAAAAGACGAGATATCCAGAGCAGAGCTTTCAATTATCTCAGAGCAAGAATTTTAGCAGACTGAAAGGAGGGCATAGCAACAGAGGCCGACAAAATTGGCGCAACGGGACAAGAGAACATGCTGATGTCCTCTGTGGTCGTTGCAAATGATAGCCGCGATTCAGGACCGTGGCACCATCAACTTTCTCACCTGTGTTGTGAAACTCCAATATGCGGCCTGTCTTCGACAACGTGCCTTTGGCGGCCATTGACCGGAACACTACGCCAGTTGAACAATTTGACGGCGAGGGCTCTCTCGATACCTGTCAGCCGACCTGCGCTTACGATTTTCCTTCATCATCGAAACTGAAACCTTGTGTATAGACATTTTGGATGTCCAAAGAAAATAGGTTTTTCTCGGGTGATGCGGATGCCATGAGTGCCTGGGCGATCGCGAATCACAGGCAGTACACGCCCAGTATCCGCTATGATTGTCAATCCAAATTGTCCTTCAGAAGTCCTTATCAGGAAGAGAAGTAAGATGGGTACCCAAGTACCTGACCTCAAAGCAAAGCGAGACTTCACCGACATCTCAACCGGCAACATCGCGTAAACATCTTCGGCACATGCACACGCCGTCGATGAAATTTTTTTTCGAAGTACACCAAACAGGGAAAATATCAACACACCATCTACGCTCACCGCGTCGCGAGCATGTGGCAAAAACTGCGCGCTGGAAGCGAAAGATTTGAAAGAAAAAAAATTGTTGAATTTTTTCATTGTGGGCTTCCAAGATTTCGCGGCGGTGACAAGGGTCAAGGACTCCTCTTCCCAGCCACCTGCGGGCCATGCATGAACGTGGCACACCTGGGAACATTATTTCTTCGTCAACAATGCGAACTGAAGACTGTGAATGGAATACTGGCGAGATTGCGAGATGGCGGTGTATATACCGCCATCTCGAAGCGGAATGGGTTCGGGTTGAGAAGGGTGGGAAGGGATGGCCCGTGAGTGGACTTGGGGGCGGTACGAGCCTCTCTAAGGTCGCAACCCTAAGTCTAAAAAGCCTGGACTGGCAGAGAGACTGTCTAGATATCTAGACTAAGGGTTTTGCGCAGGGCTCCTCTAAACATCCCGAAGACACGGAGATACATTAGCTGACCGCAAAAGCACCATGGAATCCGAGTCTCGGGTTGGTCCCTCACTGGATGCACTGGTACCCTACTGCATGCATTGTCAATGCAAGGCGACGATACCCACTGAGTGCCACGACTGCTGTAGTCCGGACTGTGGAGCGGTATACGAGTACTCGTAGGCTGCAGTGTCCTTGCGTAGGGAGACTTCAGGATCTCGTCGAAAAGATCTTGCACAGCAGCGGGTAGGTGATATATTGAAACTTATGAAAACTAACCAGGACCGCACAAACGTACCGCTGTCGAACTTGATGGAGAAACATTTCCACCTTGACGCGCGCCAGCGACAGCAGTTTCAAGTTGTCATCATCGCTGAGTACGAGTAGGATCGAGCGCTGTGGTAGAGAAAAACGTGTCATTTGTCCAACGGTGCTGACGTTCCACGGCATTCCAATGGCAGCAGCAACGATATCCATCAGAGGAATGCGCTGGCTTGTTCGGAGTTATTCGTGTCTGGTGGTGAGAGATCGACGCCGTAGTGGAGAAGATTGGCTTCAGACTCCAGAACTCGAACCTGCTTCGGCCCGGCGCCAACCAATGCAAAGCCAATCCAGTATCCAAGAGAAGCATCTTTGAAGCTCTAGGTAAAACCCAACGCCAAGCAGACCTGACCATGGTTGTGTAACTCGTAATTCGTCAGTCAGCGGCAAGAACAGCCCGAGTCGCACGACGTTCAACAATGGCATTGATGTCAGGTGTCGACTGGATGATCGTGGCCGTTCTTGCCCGCCAGCGCCAATGGGATCTGGCGCGATGGAAGCTTGCCGAAGATTCGAGATCCAAAGCGGCCTCGACGCCTTGAAGCTCCATCAAGTCGGCAGCGCCAAGGTCCAGAAACCGAGCCGAGAACGGAGCTGGCAAAACGCTTATGCAGAGCCTGACTAGTCGACTGCATTAGACTGCCATTTCAAGAAGCCAGTCAGGCGAGTTAAAATTGCCTTGCCTTTCACCGACATTTGGGCAAAGCGTGCAGCATCGAATAGCAATTCGATCTTTCTCTTTTGGTGGACGTGGACAACGTGTTGCTGTGAGTATTTTACAGCACTCACAATTGGCATGTTGAATTGCTCAATTTCAGTGTGGGTGAGTGCTGTTCTGTCGATTATCAGCACGGTCCCTGGCTGAAACACAGGCATGCCATGTCAAGGTGTCCGAAACACCACCGTCAAGTGGTTTGATGATGGAAATTATCCGAGATGAACACCCACGGGTGGCTGCTGCCAATCAGCGGCTTATCATTCACGTGGTCATCCCCTGTTGTCCTACATATGGTACGGTTACCAGGTCTCCAAGCATTCGTTGCAATGTTGGATCTACGTTTCGTCAGCCATTTTAAGTGCCGATCAGATAAACAGTCTCGCTTTTGACAGGTTTTCGTCAGCTCCTATGCCAAGATTGGCACCTTCCCACCCAAAGTCAGGTTTATTGCTGTTTGACAGACGGACTCGGGGTGAAGGAAGCTCCTTGCTTGCATCCTTTTTGGGGGCGCAGAAGGTCGAGACAAGCCGTGGCTTTGATTTAGAGCACTAGGACTCGGACGGTCCGCCATCTGTGTCTATCTGGAGGCGTTCTGAGAGAGAGCACAAGCCCCCTAGTTGGTGGTCAGACAGAATTTTGCGGGGTAGTAAACAGGAGCTTGGATCCGTCATGGAACATGCCGGATACTCGTAACATTGACTCAGCCAGAGTATGAAGCAATGATCTCCTGAGCATTGAAGTGCACGGTATATCTAAAGCCAATAACATGTCTACCAACCCATCCTGTAAGCTGCAGGGCTCCTGAAGACGTTCTGAGGACAACTGAGAGCAACATGCCCAGGTTGCACCCATCGGGTCGTCCAATCACAAAGGAAAGGGGCACGGGACTCGGGCACTCTGTTGTCAGCCGGATATAGCATCCTTTGTGCCTGAGAGGAAGGGCAACAGGAAGTACTCCTCACATGGACATATTATTATGCAAACACGTATGCAAACATGTAATGGAAACTTGTACTGGGTCAAGAACTCCATGGAAAATCGCTCAGAGTCATCCTGATGATGCCGGGCTTCGGTTTGTTGTTGCGAGGTGTTCTTTTTTGCCATCTGGCCTTGGTCATCAGGTGCCAGGTGCGGGCGAGCAGGTTGCGTGTCCCTAAGCGGGCGGCGGCGTCATTTTACTCAGGCCAATGATGGCTGTGGCGTGACTATTGGCTGGAGGAGACAAAGCGTGGTGCCGAAAACAGACAGGGAGGTCTCAAACAGTTCCCAGGGCTGAGCAACCCGCTTTGTGAGACAAGTTTGCAGTGGGAAAGATGATCGAGGATGGCGCCATCAGCGTAAAGATGAGCACGAGGACAGGCAGAGAATTGGGAAGAGAGACAGGTGGGAAAACTGGGTCACGCGCTAAAAGGAGATTGCGAGGTGCTGCTCGTGCAGAAGGCGCCAGTATGAAAACTGCTTAGAGCCCACAGTAGCCTCCCAACCAGCGCTCTTTCTTGGTAGGCGCAGGCACAATGCGGACTCCCCCACCTTGCCTCATTTGATAGGACATTGGGTGGCACATCATGGGCACCTAGCTGGCCCGACCGATTCCATTGACTTCTATCGCTCGTCCAGTGGGCGAGTGGGTGCAGTGGCTAAGGTCGTTGGTGCGGCCCCAGACTTACCTAGAAGCTGGTGACCCGTGGGTGCGGCCGTCACCGCCAACTTGAACTCGGCTGCCGCAGCTTCATAACCATCAACTCATCTCGCTCTGTTTTGTTGTGCGTCCCCTCGACTCGACCTCCATCCCGACCACCTGGCAATGTGAACACAAGACCCCCTACGAGTGTTCGTTCTTCTCATTCCCTATAACCCTACAACCCTATAACCTACAACAATCACACACCTGGCCGTGTCCTTCCTTCTCGCCTCCGTCTCGACGACGTTCCTTCCCACTGCAAACTTGTCTCACAAAGCGGGTTGCTCAGCCCTGGGAACTGTTTGAGACCTCCCTGTCTGTTTTCGGCACCACGCTTTGTCTCCTCCAGCCAATAGTCACGCCACAGCCATCAT
>JANSVK010000277.1:0-24077 GCA_030068005.1 Cladophialophora exuberans | reverse complement strand
TTCCTCCGCCCCCCTAAACTAACCCATCCTCTCTATTAGACTCCGACACCCAAATCCACCCCGCGGGCCGACATGTGCCTCAAACGTCCGGCGAACCCAGCATGGGCCTGCCGGCCTGGATCGCCGCGAACCCAGGCGCCAAGATCGACGACGCCGACATCGTGCTGTGGCACACGTTCGGGCTCACGCATTTCCCCGCGCCCGAGGATTACCCTGTCATGCCGGCCGAACCCATGTCGCTGCTGCTGCGGCCGAGGAATTTCTTCGTGCGGAACCCGGCGCTCGATGTGCCGCCGAGTTATGCACGCGCGCCGAGTGAGGTGGCCAAGGGGAAGAGTGGCGCGTGTTGTGCAGTGGATAAGACGAGTTCGTTGGTGTAGATGCCAGGGAGGAGGGAGGGAGGGAATGCTGTGGTTGACTGGCTGATGAGACACGAGTCAAATATGGGGAAATGTGAAAGAATGTCACGCTGTCTATGTGGGATCGGTTATGAATGGCAATTTGAAAAACCGTCAAAAAATAGGTGGGTAATGCGGTTTTGATTTGGAAATGTGCAGCAACTAATTTTCATGTCTGATGTCCAAATGGCACCAATGAATCTTCGCCCCAGCGACCTTTTCTATATAGTATGAGAACACAACAAGAAAATGTCAAATTACATGCTTCCAAAAAGAAATTCCACACAGGAAAGATTCTGTGGTACGTCAAGACCAAGTCTCCTGCTTGAACCTCCCTTCCTTCTCCAAGCTCGTCAGATACACCTCAGCATCTTCCGGCGTCGTGATCCAGGCTTCGTCCTCCTCTTCCACCTCACCGCCCTCAGAAATAGACTTCACCTCCTCACTCTTCCTCTTGACCCCCTGCTCCACCAGGGCATCCACCAGAGCCTGACGTACCGCCTTGGGCATCTGCCCCGACGAGCCACACAGAATAATCGTCGCATGCTTCTCACGCAAGAACTCCCACACCAGGGGACTGCGTTCGCGGATCCGGTCCTGTACGTAGACCTTGATCTTCTGATCGCGCGAAAACGCCGGTATGACTTCGAAGGTTGTTGCTTCAGAACCTTGGCTTTGAGTGTGGGTCATGGTGTTCCACTCGTCGTGGAAGAAGTAGTCGGAAGAGGCGTTGCGGCAGCCGAAGAAGAGGGCTGTCTTGCCACACTGCGTAGATTGTTGGCTGGGTGACTGCTGATATTTTTCGTGGATGAGAGCTCGCAGAGGTGCGATGCCCGTGCCTGCGCCGATGAGGAGGTGGCTTTTGCTGGCTGCTGGGTCAAAAGGTTTGAAGAAGCGGCCTTCTGTCTTCAACGAGACCTGTATCTCGGTCCCGACGGGTAGTCGGGCGAGATATTTGGTGCACACGCCTTCGCGGATACGTTTGATGACAGTCCTGTATTTGACGATGGCGATCAACAATTCAAACTCCGCGGCACCGTCTTCGCCACTTTTCAAGTTTCCGCCGCTTGCGATGCTGAATTGCCGGGGTCGCATCAACGGGAATATATTAGTGACTTCCTGCCATGGAAGCTGGACTGAATCGAATTCTTGTAGGATCTCGAGTATGCTGCGTCGCGGTCGTGTTGCGTAGTCGTAGTACTCGTCGAGATATTGCGGGTCGGTGAACTCGAGCAGACGCTCCTTGTGCATGCTGTCGTTGGTATAGTTTGCAATGCAGCCGAAGAAGGACCGTCGAGGGATTGCGTTGATGTCCAAGTATTCTGTCAGAAGGATTCGGAGTGTTAGGTCCGCACGGTTGGTGAAAGAGTTATTTGTCGAATGGCGTGTTGTAATGGCATCTGGAGATTGTCTGGTCGAGACGAGTCGGATTGGTGTGTCGGCCAAACCTTGCCAGTTCATCCGTTCTATGAGGTGCTCAACGTCGATGGGCATATTTCGAGGCGAGATTGCAATGGCATCGCCCGGAAAGTAATCGATCCTCTTTGAGGCTCTTAGGCGGAGAAATCGAACGTCCTGCCAGTGGTCTGTGGGGGTGACTCGTCGGTTTTCGATCAAGTTCACAGGAAAGGAGTCCGTGGTGTTACCTCTCGCATCTGAGGACACCGGATGAAAGCCATTGATAGAGGATGAGCGGTTAACTTCAATGTCTTCGGAGATCGATTCAAGACGCGACTTAGATGGCAACATAACATCATTCGGAATGGGTTCTTGATGTTCAGCCAGAGGAAAACTCTTCAGAATAGCTTCTCGGAAGTACTGGAGCCAGGCCAGGAAGGCACCATCTGTGCTTTCATCACCCTGCTCATCCGCCTCACACGGATCAACGATTTGAGATGCCCCGAGTTGACGAAGTCTCTTCTCCAGCTTCCTCGCCGCGAAATTAAACTTGATATAAGAACTATCACCAAGTCCGACGACCGCAAAGTCGACCCCCGATAAAGTGGTTGGCCCCAGCTTCTTCCTGAGAAGACTGGTCCAAAATTTTCTTGCATTTTCGGGGAAATCGCCTTGACCGGTGGTGGCGATGACGAAGATGGTGAATGTGTAGTCGCGCAACTGTGTGTAGTTGATTTCATCGAGTCCTAAGACATCAGTGAGGAAATGAAGTCGTTCGAGGCTGCGGCCGACTTCTTCGGCCAGATCCTGAGACGTTCCGGTTTCGGTGCCATATAGAATGAGAGCGGATCGACCGCGGTCTGGTTCGGTCATCTCTGTCCTCATGGAAGATGCACGAGTTGATCATTGCATAGGCAGAAATAGCATACCAGTATCTCGAGAGGAATAAAGAGACTGTAGGGGTTTTCTTCTCGAGTCAAAATTTTGTCGTCTGATGTCGATCTGGCTCGCTGGGTTTGTTTGGATGGAATTCTAAACCCAAACGGCGCATAATCCGCACCCAGACTAACACAGGTTACCGTGATTTACAAATGGCATGCCCGGCTCATAACAGGGCCTTTCATGAGTACTAAACGATTGGCTATGGACATTACGATAGCCCATTCTGGATTCAACAGTTTTCGCATTTCTATGTAATGCCGGTATCGGCATTTTCTGGCACTCAGGTCAAACGTTGCACGGGCCGTTACTCATCCAGCTCGAAAGAGCTCATACTTCTTCGAGAGGAAGATATTGCGGATTGGTCCACCGATCATGACATGACTAGTAATCGCCACCATCGTCGCCTCCGCCTGAATATCCAACTCCGTCATCGTCATCACCTTCTCCTGTTTCAAAGTAATTCTCCGCATTGTAATCGTCGGCTTCGCCGTCGTCTGACTCTTCAAAGTCCGAGTCCACAGGCTCGTCATCGTCATCGTCGTCGTCTTCATCTTCATCATTGGAATCCTGGTTGTCGTCGCCTGGGCGAGCTTCGTTCTCTTCGTCCTCATCGGAGGTATGATCCTTTTCCAGCTCAACTCCAGCCAGTGCTGCTTCCTGTCTCTTATGTTCTTTTTCCTTAGCACGCATGCTGGACGGCGGAGAAGGACCTTTCTTTTGCGTTGAGCCGTACTCGTCTTCAGCATCGAGACCACGCTTCTCACGCGACCCGCCTGTTCGATCACGACCACCTCTTCGTTTCTTCCTAGCCGCTTTAGATAGTGTTCTTGCCCGCCGAGACGAGCTAATCAAAGGATCCGAGTCATCTGTCTGGTGGCCTTCTTCGTCGGCATCGACGTCTTTCATGACTGTGTCATCTTCGTCGTTTTCGTCAAGGGAATGGAGGTTCGTGTTGCGTTTGCGCTTGAGGGTTTTCCGTTTCGTAGCAGTAGAATCGTTGCCCATTTCCACATCTATCGTCTTCCATAGCGGGTTTCTGTGCTCCGGGTCGAGTGATGACCAGAGTTCCTGGGGAAAGTATTTCAACGCTGTGACTCGCAATCACACTGGCATCAGCTCGAGTCCTGTGTCCTGCCACGAAGAGGCATCACGTAAAAACACGTACCATATTCTCTGCCTGCTGTTTTCAGGTCGGGGACTGTCTTTTTCTTCTGCTGGTATTTGGCTGTGTATGTCTCTTGATCATTAAACGGATCGAAGCCTGCACGTTTGAGAATCTTCCCAGTTTTTTCATCTGCGATGCTGCTTGGGTCGAGAGTCGCGTAGAAGGGCCCGTTTCGCACGCGTTTTTGAAAAGAAAGTGTACTCGATACGGCATTGAGTTCGTCTTGTGAAGGAGGTCGAGGAATTGGGAAGGTGACATCCTGTGGAGCTATTTAGATAGTGTCTTACTGTCAATGTCTCCAAGACATTGGAGCTGATTGGCGTACTGGAAACAGCGCCTGTGGCTTCTTCTGTTTGGGCGCAAAGTCGTCGTCAGAAAAGTCGTCTATTTCGGGAGGGAGAGGTCCTTTGCGGCCGCCACGACCTCGACCCCCTCGTCCACCACGCGACATTTTGAGCCACTGTCAAGAGCTGTAACCGATGTGCGCTACCGGAAGTCAAGCTGCATGTTCTGGAAAGAAGTACAGGCCGGAATGGCTAGATGTGAGTGATTCGCTAAAGTAGTTCTGAGAAGCAGAGAGCAAAATGAATGCGGCCCCATCAAGCCAGAAAATCAGTGGCAGAATTTTGGAGAAAAGGTGGGCGCAGTGAGGATCCCTCTCTGACCGCCTTGGACAAGGCTGAGCAAGGCTGGCGTGGTGGATTCTCAGCAAGGGAGTACCTAAAGTATGCACGCGACATTGTGTTGCATTCGCGAGACTATTGGAATATGTGGCACTCTTGTATCCCTGAGACAGTCCTGTAGGATCATAGATATATGGTTACACCAAAGCAGCAAACTGTCCCTCCACCGCCGAGTGCTCCATTACACCTGGCCACTAAGCCTTTGACTTCTCAGTGATGTCCCCAATATTTTTTTTTTACCGATTTTTCTGCACCGAACAGATTGCAAGTTATCCGCATTGTGTATTCAGATCGCATTATTCGAGTCGGCCACTATGGACAGCGGCCACTCCATCCAGTGGCTCCAATGCGGTCCAAGATGTGAGGATATGGCTCGGACGAGGTGCTGACCTGAATTTCCTACTGCCCAGCATTCTTTGTAGTATTCCAATAGAGCGCCGAAATAAGCCAGAATTATTAAAGCCTCAGGCCGTCGTTGGTTTAATCGGTCCTGGAAAGGAGGTTCAAGCAGGACTGGCCACCCAGTAAACCATCGGACAGTGTCGTATCTCTTATTAGGCACCTCAGATAGCGCATATACCCACTGCAAACGTTCAATTGCTGCATTATATGCTTCTTTTGCTTGATCTGCCAAATCCGGATTCTCCGTCAACTTGCTGAGATCGATACAGGGTTGTGGTATCTGGTATGGTTTGGAGGGTTGCTGCACGTCAAAGATAGGTTCCAACTCTGTATCTCGGAGATAGTCATACCAATCTGTGATGATGAGCTTTCGGATATTACGCATAAGCGTGATATAGGTGATGATGTGGTCGAGGTATTGGCTAAATCCCAGACTCATGGGACGAGAGCGGTCAGCTAGAACATGGATGGCAAGAAGAGCCGCGAACAAGAATACCGCGGCGCAATTTGAAGCGTCAATGTCCGTCTGTGCACTGTTGAAAGACTTGAGAGCTTGAGTTTGCAATTCGGTAGATTTAGTTGAATACCAGGAGGATTGTTCCGGCTTGGTGTGAGCCAGGTGTAGAGCTGAGATTGCGAGGATCTCGTACATGAGGAAAGGAAAAGGCAGACCCAGCCGAACCGCATGCACTGCCCATACCTCCTGAACCGGAGAATCCACACTGAAAGTTTTATGAGTGTCGGTAACAAAGTTATGAAGCAGTTCGAGATGTTGCATATTCAGATCCGTGTCTGGTGCTTGAGCGGGGGTGAAAACAGGAGTCAGACTCAGCCGATCCTGGACATGAAGCTGCTGGTCCGGAGTTGAAGTCGCGGACAAAGAGCTGGTACCATTCTCCAGCTTGGCTTCCGGCCTCAGAGACGTGGGTGCAACGGAAGCGAACGAGCACTCCTGGCCAGCAGTTTGACAATTGACACATCGAGGGCGGCTCTCATCACACTTGGCATAGTCTCCGAATCAGTACATGGGCCACAAGAAAGATAGCAAATCCTGATGATCACTTTTTGGAAGTTCAAGCACAAAATACACACCTTTGCATGGCGCCGCTTACATTGCAGGCAGCCGTTACGTGATTTTTTGTGAGGTCGTCGAGGCATTGAGGCTGGAGGCACGCATGGACGGCCACGACTGAGTTCAGAAAATCATTCATATAATGCAAACTCAAACTGATAGAGTTTTCGCATTCATGAAAACATTGTGACCGAGGCACGTGGGGGTTGCTGTCAAATTGTGCAGAGCAATAATAGTGGAGAGCTCATGAGAAAGAATTGTTGTTGCCTGGAATTGAAAGGCTAGCTAGGCCTCCAATTGAGAAAGCTGTGAGGACTTTGAGTCAGCAACATGCAGGGCCAGAGAGATTAGACCGCTGATAATTGTGTCAAAGGGCTTTGTGTGGAAAGTCTAGTGTCATAAGTAGCCATCGTACTCCTTACCTAATTGTCGTGAAGGAGCCAGGCACTGAGGCAGGGTCAGATCCAACGCGAAGCGTGAGAACCCTACCGCTAGTGCGACAAACACAAGCTTCTTCTGTCTGGACTCAAATTTACCTCGAGATATTTACACATACTCAGGAACAAGCACAGTCAACTGCGTACTGTTCCTTGCACCTTCAGATTTACAGTACGCTGGCACCAGGTAGGTCGCTACTCGTGAGGTCACACGCAGTTGAAAATGGCACCTTCTTGTTTGATGGAAATCGCGAGGCCGGGAAGGTGCCTCCCACTTCCATATGTCTTCAACTTCACTTCGCGCAGTGCGATGCATATCTTCAAACTCCCGCACCCAAATCTATTCCATTCACATTTGCTTCTTGTCTCTGCTTCTGAGTGCCGGCCAAGTCAATCTCACCACACGCCCTTGAAGCTCCTTTCGCTCTAGTTATTGTCGTTCTTTACCCGGCATTCATTCCACTCTTACAGTTGCCTTCGTCTCTGCTGGTACGCTGCAAACAGCTGCTCTACAACAAAGATCACCCTGCTCAAGATGTTGTCTGCCGCACATATCGTCGTTTCTGCCGTACTGGCACAGCTTGTCGCGTCTGTTGCACTGCCGGTTCCTATCCCTCAGGACGTCGTCAAGCGTAGCGATATCACCTTCGACTGTCCGTGTGTTGATCACTGGTTCAAGTTCAACAATTTCTGGATTCGAGCATCGTCTTCTGCCGGCTGCATGGCTCTGGAAACCGAAGACGCCAATATCTTTGCTCTCAACGCCTTGACGACGCCGACATACTGGTCCAACAAGTACCCAGTTCTAATTTGCAGCCTCAACAAAAACGTGTGCTCCTGGGGATACAGCCCCCTTGACACCGAAGGCGTCTCACCCTCAACATCTACCACCATAGGCAACGGAGATCAGAGTCCATCACCACAGTGTGAGAATCTATATGCCCGAAGCCTACACCCCTCCGCAGTTACCTTGGATGAGGGAGACTTGCCGTTGATAATGGAAGCAAAAGAACGTCGAGATATCAATGTGAGACAAGATGGCAATGATGACGGCTCTGACGAAGACCCTGCAGGTGATGAGGAGTCTACCGAGGATCCTACCGATGATGAGGACCCTGTCGACAAAGAAGAGCCTACTGATGACGAAGAGCCTGGTGACGATGAAGATTCCGATGACGGAGATGATGGTGAAGAATCTGACGGCGACGACGATGATGGTGATGACGTTGTTGAAGATGAGGACGATGGAGAGGATGGAGAAGACGATGCTGAGGAAGGTGATGGAGACGAAGAAGAAGATGATGGCACTGGAGAAAGTGATGGAGATGACCCGAACGACGGAGTTGTTCTGGATGTTGCCGACGATGGAAATTAAACCGTGCACGGTGGAGTTGGGAGAAACGCAATACCAACCAGGGAGGCACAACAGCCCAGACTCATCGTTCAACCTGCTTCTCTGTTCATGTCATCGCCATCACGAACAACACGCAATAATTTTTCCTAACAAGAGACGCATTAGCGGAATGAGATCGTACCGGGGTTATTGGTCCCACTGAACCTGGTATTGATCGAAGATCATATTATGGTATTGCTGCCTCGCAAGAGGACATGCTTAGCATACGCAGTCTTATTAGCTTTCGCAATATCATTATCTGCACTATTCCTCATGACGTGATTCTGAATCTCAAGTTCAGTATGTGCGTGATCGGCTTTTGAAAGGTTTTGGTCCCTGCCAAGAATCGTTCAAAAGTTCAAAGTCGTCTTGATTTTCTCCCCAGATTTTTCGCATTGCAGTGACTCACCCTAAGAAGTCTCCGACAGGGAGCTAATTTTGGATATCTGGACTCTGCTCCTCCAAGGTTGTTTCCTTTAAACACTGTCTACTACCGTTGCATCCTCTGTAACTTGTTTATTGCCGTAAAACACTACCAGATTTCTATCATGCCACAACGCTCCGAGGTCGCCTACTTTGGCGCTGGACCAGCTCCTCTCCCTACTTCTGTAATAGAGAAGTCCGCTGAAGCTTTCGTCAACTTTGAAAACACCGGGCTCTCACTGGCCGAGATATCTCATCGCTCTTCGACGGCGAACAAGGTCCTCGCCGACGCCAAAGAAGCCTTGACAACGTTCTATGACATTCCCACAGACGAATATGACATCATGTTCATGCAAGCTGGCGGCACGGGGGAATTCAGCGCCGCCCTGCAAAACCTGGTAGGCAGCTGGGTTGAGCGACGACGAAGAAAGGCTGTGGAGGAGCTTGGTGAGGGTAAGGATGAGGAAGTGCTCGAGCGGGTAAAGCGCGAGATCGAGACAGAATTGAAGGTCGACTATCTCGTCACTGGGTCGTGGTCTCTCAAGGCCAGTCAAGAGGCTACGAGGCTGATTGGGGCAAAGTACGTCAATGTTGCTATTGACTCGAGAAAGAGCAACAATGGCAAATTTGGCACGATTCCTGACGAGAAGGAGTGGAAGTTGACATCGAAGGGGGCCGCTTTTGTGTACATGTGCGACAATGAGACTGTTGATGGTGTTGAATACCCAAGCTTTCCCAAGACACTAGAAAGCAGCAACGCGGAAGATGGTCCTGTTGTGGTTGCGGACATGTCGAGCAATTTCCTGAGTCGAAAGATCAACGTTCGAAACTACGGGGTGATTTTTGTGAGTTCTTATGCCCTCCATGAGCATATCGACTACCGCCAAATACACATGCTAACACAGTTTCTTTCCCTCCAGGGAGGTGCGCAAAAGAATCTAGGCGTGGCAGGCATCACCGTGGTCATCATGCGAAAGTCCCTGCTCAGCCTCGTGCCACCTCCGACATTCATCCACGCCTTGTCGTCCGTCGTGCCCTCGTCCGGCTGTCTCCCACCGATCATGTTCTCGTTTTCCACAATCGCCTCCAACAACAGCCTCTACAACACGCTCCCAATCTTCAATCTATACGTCGCCACGCTGGTTCTGCAGCAACTCGTCTCGACATACGGAGCCGAGAAAGTCTCCGGGCAGGAAAAGGTCGCGGACCAAAAGGCCAAGATCCTGTACGATACCCTGGACGCCAATCCGCAGACTTACCACGTCGTGCCGGCAAAGAACGTGAGGAGTCGCATGAACATCTGCTTCCGGATTGTCTCGTCGGGCCAAAGCTCTGAGACCACCACAGGGGCAGCGGTGCCTGACGAAGCCAAGGAGAAAGCTTTCCTCGCCGGAGCTGAAAGCCGTGGTCTGCTGGGTCTCAAGGGCCATCGGTCCGTGGGAGGGATTCGCACCAGCAATTACAATGCGGTGCCGTTGGAGAATGTGCAGAAATTGGCAGCGTACTTGATCGAGTTTGCGAAATCATGATCTACTCCTACCCCTGCCACTGCTTGGAGGTGGATGATTCCTAGTCCATGGTCACTGAGAATAGGGGTAGGGGGTGCGCACGCATAGAAGCCTGTATCTGGCGTTTCGAGGTGACGATTTGCTGGATACCTGGGTAGGACCTAGCCTGGCTGGTCCTCAACGACCACCACTGTCATGGAGGCGAGAAAAAGAAAATAAATGGACTTGGGAAAACTGCTCGGTATACACGTAGAATCCTTGGTTTCAAATCCCAATAAAATACATAGTGTCTTCACAAGGGCACGAAAGTCAGCGCATGCGAGAGAGGTCCGATATCGCTCCTCTACCTCAAAGGTGCTTACGGGCCCCCATGGGCACCCTTGAACAACCAAAGAACCCCTATTCTGTAGCGCCCAAGTCCACCTGGGCGCGGTCGGTTAGCAACCTGAACAGTCCCTTCCAGATGATCAAGGTTGTATGTTTTGAGGTCCGAAAACTGTCCAATAACTACTAGTAAGCCCCTACAACATGACGATATCACATGATTTCAAAGTGAAAGAGACCAATTAGACGTAGCCAAGTCTACTAGTTTATGTAACAATATAAATTTTTGGTCTCAAAATACTTCAACAATTAGCAGCTGTCAACACCGGTAAAGGTTTCAGCACGTTGTGCGCATCAGTGGTTTAGTGGTAAAATCCATCGTTGCCATCGATGGGCCCCGCGTTCGATTCGCGGCTGATGCATTTTTGGTTCTTCATTTCCACAATTGGTTTTCTTTTTTTTTTTCGCATTTCAGTCTGGGCCTCTGTGCTCGAAAATAAGAGTCAAGGTGTCTTGAGGAGTAATTTCTCTTTTTGGCGTTGCATGCACACACACGTTAAAATGCGAATGTAGTGCAAGTGGGCTTTTCGGGAGCCATGTTTTTCTATTGAACCTTCCCACATGCGGGATTTCGAACTATCGAAACTCAAGTTTTTTTCCTTTCCGAGGACAACCGCAAGCCTCTGCTTCGTGTCTGAATCCTTTTGCAATTTACCCACGGAACTTGCTCTGTCACTGCATTGTATGGTTTTGGTAAGCATGCTTGATGATTCTTGCGGTTCTGCCAAGGTACCACTTCCTGGGGAAGGAGAGTTGGAAATTGCGCTCTTGCTCGCAAAATACGATTTGTATTGTCGTGGATGGGTATGTACTCGTATTTCTCAGAACTGAGCTTTTGCTCTCACCCATCCGTGATTAGGATCAGATACACGCTCGCGCAGGGCGGCTAAAAGTCCTCACTTGCATCTTGGAAGGAACTGAATCCAAGAGTAAGAAGTATTCACTTTCCAAAGCCAAAAAAAAAGGTTCGGACATCCAAACGAAGTTCTGTTCTAGGCCGCTACCCAATCCCAAAAATCCAGCCACGCATCTCTCCAGGAGCCCACGGGAAGAAGTCTCACAGCTTCGCAGCGGCCTTCCTCCTCGCGTCGCGCTCTTTATCCCTCAGCAGGCGACGGAGAATCTTCCCTGACGGTGATTTTGGGATGATGTCGATGAACTCGACGCCGCCGACGAGCCACTTGTGGCGGGCCTTCTCCTTCTCGACGTGCTTCATGATGTCGCGTTTCGTGAGGGCTTCGTTTTCTTCCACGCTCACGGATTTCGACTTCACGACGAAGGCCTTGGGGACTTCGCCGGCGCGGTCGTCCGCCACGGGGATCACGGCGCAGTCGGCAACCGCGGGGTGGTTGAGTAGGCAGGCTTCGAGCTCGGCGGGGGCGACTTGGAGGCCCTAGGATCGCGAGTGTTAGCAGCTATTTTCTTTCTTGCTTTTCGAAGTTCGATTTGAAATTGGGTGCAACCGCTTACCTTGACCTTGATCAACTCCTTGATGCGATCGACGACCCAGACGTGTTCATTGCCGCTTGGCGCTACCCGGAACTCGACTTCATCACCTGTTCGCATGAATCTTCCCTCGGGCATGTCGACGAACGTCTCTTGCGTCGCCTTGGCGTTCTTCAGATATCCAAGCACAACGCTAGGCGACTTGACGAGCAGTTCACCCGGTTTGTTGTACTCCGTGATCTCCACGCCCTCGGGGCTCATCACTTTCGCCTCATACCCGGGAATCAGGCATCCGGAGGACCCGAACCAGATATCGCTCGGCGTGGACGAGCACACGACTGTGCATGTCTCGGTCAAACCATAGCCCTGTCGGATCTGCCACGCCGGGTATTGCGACGACAACTCCTCGGCGGTTTCTTTGCCTAGCGGCGCCGCGCCCGTAAAAATCGTCCGTACGCTCGACAAATCATATTTCTTGGTGGTTTCGAGATTCTTCACCATGGCGATGATGATCGGCGGTACGATGTAGAGGGCGTTGATCTTGAAGCGCTGGATCGCATTGAGGTAGTGACCGATGTCGAAGCGGGGCAGCACAATCACTTCGTCGCCCAGGTACGTCGACACGTGGCAGATGACGATCAGTGCATAGATGTGTGATTGCGGAAGGAGACCCAGTGCCACATCGCGGTAGTTGGGACCTAGCTTGGCGCGTGCGGGCGCGTCGTATACGGAGATCTGGATTGTGTTGGCGATGACGTTGCGGTGCGATATCATGACTCCTTTCTATTTTTGTTCATGTCTTCAGGTCAGAACTGCTTCCTTTCGTCCGGAGTCTGCGGTGTCAGGCAAAGCGTGGGGATAGAAAAACTTACAGGTAAGCCCGAAGTCCCGCTGGAGTAGCACAAGAATGCGGTTTGCCGTTCACCCTGACCCTTTTCCCATTTGATAGGTTCCAAGTCTGGCAAGGATTCTCCTTGCTTGACCAGTTGCGACAGAGTCTTGAATTCCTTGGGAATAGGTGGGTCGTTGGGCATTTCGCAGATATATACTCTGCTCCTGGGGATGTGTGACTGGGCTGCAGCGTCCAACGCTGTTTGTAACAAAGGCATGACTGTGAAGAGGACTTTGGCCCCAGAATTGGTGAGTTGGTGTCTTAGTTCGTCCGCGTTGTATGCTGCATTGGCGGGTGAGGAGACGCCGTTCAGTCTGTGGACTGCCCAATTGAGGGTCATTATGTCAATCTGGAGCGTGTCAGTTCGAGATCTCGAGACAGCCAGGTCGGTCCTAGGAGCCAGGCACATACTGTATTGAGCGCAAAGACTCCGGCAACTTTATCATATTCGGATCCTTCATTAACCTTCCAGCCAAACTCCTTCGCCAATGCGCGGGCCAATTTGTCCACATCTTTTTTCTGCTGGGTCGCTGAGACCCTCTTCCCCGTCAGACCACAAGTATAGCTGGGCTTGGATTGAGAGAACGGTATTCGGCCATGCTTCTCGTCGAGCATAAAATCACAGATAGGTACCGTGTCGGGGATTTCGGGCAGCTGCGGTACCCATGACATAGGTTTGAACACCATGATGACGATCGTGTGCCTTCGGACGAGTTACGGAGGTTGTGCCAATGTCGACTTCACTCGGTGAAGACAATCCCACCCAAAACCAAAACCACAACACTGGGGGCGCAGCCAGATGCACTCAGACAAACACGAAAAAGATAGGTAAATGGAAGGTCAGCAAAGCGACAGGAACAGAATAGATTTGTACGCTGGGAGAACTGTTCCGCCGGGCTAGCTCCATGGATTTGGAAACGCGGACCATGATGGTTTCTGGGCTCGATTCTTCATTACCCGAGGTAAAATCGACAGGGAAACAAGGAATTAGGAAATGCCTGGCTCATGTCGCTTAGCCCGAAGAGGTATAGGGAATAGAGTCCAGTACCTGCAGTCCGTGGTCCTTCAGTTTATCTGTGCTCTTTCCAGATAGCCTTTTCTTTTAACATTCCCATCGGTCATGAGATCAAGATGGGTGAATACAAATGTCCCATCCTTGTCACTGTGGTTGGAGTTTCGACACCGTCTCTTCTGGTTGATGGACAAGGTGTAATCGTACAGGCTTACCTTCAGGTTGAAGATGGAAAGAGTGGATGACCGACGCAATGCCGATAAGACCGGCATCGTAGCGGTGCCAGTGAGGATGAGTGCCCACAAGCCCACGAGCCCAAAAGTCGGGACCCCAAATTTCCGGTGGGATGTCACAATAGTTTGGCAACAATTGGCTTTGGGCAGGGGACTCACCCGCACATTCTCGAATCTTTAGACCGAGGTGCGGGGAGAATCGGACTCGGGGACACTGTCGTCCACTGGCACAGGCTCACCCGGCCGAGGCGCCCTTGGGCCTTGGCACAGCTTAGAGGGCCATATCGTGCATATTCTCGCACACGTATCAAGGATTGACCACAAATTGCGGGACGCAAACACCAATTCGGCTGGGAAATGGCCAGATATATATCTGATGGGAGTGGCCTCAATTCTGGACATGTATAGTAATACTCGTCTTATCATGCACAAGAATGTCATCGGTTGAGCATTCTGCGTCTCCTGGTTGGCAGGTACCAATTTCCATATTCTGGCAATGGTCACCTCGGGCAGGAGGCTTCGAGACCACTGCCCAGGCAAGTAGCCACGTAGCTTGCTCAAGTTGAATTCTTGAGAATGTCAGGTCGACTCTGTTGCGCAAAGAATATATGAAACCTCGGCCACGAGTCGGCTCGATCTCTAGTAAGTTCAGACAGTGGATTCCACACAGGGGTGTATCCCGAAGCATAGATCTGGTACAGACGAAATGCTTCTTTCTTGCTAAGAAATCCAGCATGGAATCCGATCGATCTGGGAAGGTTCTCTCGTCCGCGTGGAATCAAACGCTTCTGGCATGACCGAAAGTTGCCCGTCTAGAGGTAGAAGAGATTCGACCAGTAATGTGAATCTGATAAGTTTTATATTTTTCGTTGTGTTCGGCCAGGCTGTGACTGAGGTTTTTGTCCTCTTCCCTAGGGCTATCGGTTTCCGCAGCTGGAGCGAGTGTCAGAAGCGAATACTAGCGCTGCCTCGTGCAGAAGCGTCCAGCAATATTACTGGTACCTTTTGTGTGTTCCTAGGGCTGTAAGCGAAGTGAGCTCAGGAGACACCCTCATGTTGCATGTCTCCTTGCCTTCCAGTCAACATCTTTACCATAATACCATCGGGCCTTTTAGCCGCGCGCTCGCCTCCATCTTCAATACGCATTCATAAATCAACTTTCTGACGACATACGTGGGGATTTCAACAACGCACGGGATGAGTTTGTGGGACTGCAATCAATGCGAAAGGCTGAACGACAGCCTTGGATTGGGCCCTGATCTCCCGTGCTCCTCAAACACGGGAAATGACGTAGGCGATAAGGCGATCAAACACAGATCCAAGCGCCTGATCTCCAAAGCTCATCTCCCCCAAATTAAAGTCCCTGCAAGTCCTTGCAACGCCTGAAACACCTTCATTTGACTCGAGTCAAGGTTGATACTGGGGGTCAGTGCTCAGTGAGGAGATTCAATACTATTGAAATGACAATTTCCATATCCAAGTATCGTGAGCTGGACCCCCAAAATTCCATGCTGGGGTTTCTTTTCCACTCACAGACAGCGCTGAAGATAAGTCCGTACCCAGGCAGCTAGGAGTTGATTGACACTCGAGACTCAGCTTTGAGTTGCTATCATATCGGAACAGATACTCGACCAGCTCTTGATGTATGTAGCTTTGACTCTGTGCTTCCTCAGCAGCCGGCTTCTTCCGTTCTTTAAAGAAAAGGACAGCTCCCATTCAGACTTGATGTATGTAAAATGCTGTGGCTGGTATGCAGTCCACAATGTGGAAAGCCGCAGCGGGTTACAGAAAATGACAGCGGTGAGAGTACGGAGTACGGCATACGGAAGTTCACGATCGGATATCTCGTCCCGGGGGCGATCTCGCTTACAAAAAGAAGAGGCTGGGAGACTTGAGTCTAGACCGCCTCAACGTGTCTAGATAGATATTGAACGTTATGCACGCCAAAATGCACGACAATCAGACACACACCTTGCAAAGTTATTTACTCAGGTGGTCTTTACACCCCGACAAAAAACCCCCACACCAGCTGCCGGAGTACTGCCGTTGCGGTTGTATTGAGGAAACGGGTGGCCGCCGCCACACATGTTTGCATGAGACATGGCCAGTGGTTGAGCCTCTCTCTCACGCACGTTGTAAGCAAGCGAAGGCCTCCAAAGATATAGTGAGACAGCAGCTATAGTATACTCGCCACCTCTCGAGCAGACGAAAGACAACGACAAGAACGTGGAGTAACCATTCTGCAACAAAACCTCGGACTATGCAAGATATCGTCGAATAGACGCTGTGAGCGAGGCACACCCTAGGGTCAAGTCAAGTAGACAATTGGATTAGTGTCTTGGGGTTGCAAAAGGTACTGAAGATCACTTCACAATGTTTTGTCCGAATGGCTTTGTATGCAAGCAGCTGCCCGCATAATCGGGAAGGTCGGCAGCACGACGACGATCAGGTTGGGATAGGTGTGGATCGGAGGGTTGTGGTGATTCGTAGAGCTTATGATCCAGTTCGTCGCACCTGGAATTTTGACCGTGGAATATATCAACATTGACACACCGCTGGCCATAAACAGGCTGTTCATGAAGCTTCAATGTGCTCGGACCCTCCACAATACCCATCTAATATACTAGCAGCTAGGGTGTAAGCGAGTACTTACTCGGATGGCGCATGGAGTTTGGGCGAAGCGAGGCGTAGATCTGGCTCAATATTTTTTTTTCATCAAAGTTGCTAGTGTTATCCAGGTTTCCTGACAATCTACCCTAGCTAAGGTTCATGTTGCGGAAGAGGAATCCTTGGTGGGAGAGAAAGGATGGCGAAGAAGCAACATGTTTGGATGGCTGCTGCGGGCAAGGAAGGATGTTGCTCGAAATGTACAACGTAAATCCCGGTAAAGTTCACCGTCAGATTAAGGCAGATTTTAACTGGGGCACTAATCGTCGTCGTCGTCAGTGAGCTTCTTCCTTCAATCAGCATCATCGTTTTCATGCCAACATTCTCCGCTTTAAGCCTTTGCACCTCATCGTCCTTCCTTTTACAACTATTTTTTTTTGTCGTTGCTGTCTAGACGCTTCGCAGCGCAAAGCGCGGGAGCAGTTCAATCGCTTCACCATTTTTGTTTCATCTTTTAAATCTCTGAGCTGCCATCTGAATCATCTCTTTGATCCCTCACCTTCGTTGTACTCCTCCGTACTGGGTTTCGCTTGCCAGAGTCCTATCTTGCCCAAAGCGTCTTTTGGAGGATCCACACCGGAAATAAGACAATTGTCTATCAATCCATCTTGTTGGTCAGTCACAACTAGCAACTCCCTTCCGTGTCCTCCTCGCCACTGCTCCATATCGTTGCAGTGTGAACCTGCTAGCATCTGCACTTGCTGTTTCTTGCTTCAGTTCGCTGTCACCTGCCAATATTTTGACGGCAACTTCACTCTTTTCACGTCTTGTTTTCTGTTCTATCACTACTGCAATACTGTTTCATATTGTCTATTTGCCATCTATATGCATAATACTCACGTCGACGTCCAGACAATCCACCCTTCCCTCTCCTGCAACCTGCGGACTGCCCGCACGTCGAGCGCTTTCGTTATTACGCCTATTTCCACTACCAGCAGGCACTGGACAAGAAAGAGCTCAGGACTCAAAGAACAACTCCGCACCGTTCTGCCTGGATGCTACAGACAGCCTGCGGACTGTTGATACGATTGGCGCTGAGGTGGTATTGGAGGCTGATTTCGAGCGTTGATTCCGAGAAGAGCACTGCAATGCTGCTGCAATAGGTGGAATATCCTCAACAGCCACAGGCATTGTTTCACTCGTTCATCATGGTCGTCTCACCATCACCGGGCCAGTTTTGGAAAGCCATGTTCCTCTATGCGGCCTTACTCTCGCTATGTGTTTTGCGATCTCATGGTCTCGATATTTCCTACTGCTCTCCGTTCCTAAATGCCGGCGCCTTTCCCGGCAGTGAGTACCCTCCAAAACCATGTGCAAATTGCCGGATTGCTAACTATCCTGGTTCCAGACTACAGCGAATTCCAGTCCAATGGACTGTGCCAGGGCCTCTGCCAAGGCGCCTTTGCGTTCGCGGTTCTTCAAGGAAACTACTGCTGGTGCTCAAACTACCAGCCCAGCCCTACTGAAGGCACCCAAAATTGCGATGAACAGTGTCCGGGTTTCCCTCAGGAATGGTGTGGCAACACCGACGCTGGCCTATATGGCTACTATCTCCTGAGTGCTGGAGTGCCGTTAGGAACTTCTGGCTCTGGCTCCAGTCTTCCATCCGCAACATCCTCCTCTTCCACCACAAGTCCATCTTCATCGTCATCATCGGTTAGTACATCCACGTCCACGTCCCTGGCGGATACCGGACCTACCACTTCCTCCATTCCCCGTTCTACTTGGTCTTCCCATTCGTCGTCTTTTGCAGTGGTAACACCTGGACCCTCTCAGAGTTCTGTCGAGGCAAGCGTTGTGACTTCGTCAAGCGAAGCTTCTACATACTCTACGAGTTCCACGGTACGGAAATCCATCTTCATTGTTGCTCCTTTTTCATTCTCCCCCGAACCAAGATATTATTTGATCTTTTCGACCGCGAAGCATCTTTGCTGACCAATACCAGTCTTCAACTTCCCTCTCCACGACATCTGTCCAGAATTCGAGTCCAAGCACAACTCCACCACCAACCCAGATATACACCAGCGTCACCACAGTGACCGGTGAGGTTCGGACCGTGATAATCACACCAACTCCAGCCACTTCAGCCGAGGCTACGCAAAATTCTGCAAGCCGCAGCAGCGGTTTGAGTGGAGGGGCAATTGCCGGCATTGTCATCGGTGTCCTGATTGGGCTCCTTGGCCTGGCCGCTGCTGGCTTTTTCTGGTACCGACAGCGTCGACAACCGCAGCAAGAGAGTGGACCGGAGACAGCCTTCGTTCCTCGAACAGGAGATACATCCCCATCAAACAACGTCCCGTCCCGACAGCTTAGTCAAATGTCGTCGGCTGGACTTCTGGGAGCCAAACTCTCTCGAACCAACACTTCTGGTGCGCCTTTGGGCAGTGACTCCAGAAGCGCTGCCACTACCAACACCTTAGGTTACGACCGTCGCAGCCTCGGCACTGATCAAAGATTAAATCCATATGCGCTGTACATGAATGAACAAGGCCGCGTCAGCAACGTGTCCTTCCAAGATGCCCAGGATTATTCACGAACGCTTCGGGTAAGTTATTTAGATTGATTTGGTTATGTTCTCGCCACTAACCTGCCATAGGTGGCGAACCCAGATACTAATTAGGAGTTCACTGGCACAACTCAATTAGAAGCCAGTGATGAGGATGAAACTAACCCCCCAAATCCGAATCCCGCGAATCCGGGACTGAGTTCCATTTCTGAGGAACCCGAAATTTTGGAAGAGAAGATTACCAAAGACAACATTGCCCCAGAGAATACTACCGAGGAGAGCACGACCCCGGAGAATCTTGGGGAATCAGCCACTGCACAAGAAAGCACTGAGAAAGAATGTGCCGCAGAAGGGAGCAACGAAAGAGATTGTTCTGCAGAAGACGAACGTGAGAAAGAACCTGATGCAGAACAGAACATTGAGAGAGCTGCAGCAGCAGAAGAGAGCACTCAACAAGCCGAATGAATTGCTGGGTGGTATGGAGCTCAAGACACCTGGACAGCGGTGCTCACAAAACAACGACATTTCAATTGAAGGAAACGATAGCTATGACGAGGCAAAATGTCTCAACTTTTCGACGAATTGCAAACTTGCATCACGCATTGTCCATCTCGAACTGGCGGCGTGTAATCACGACACACATATGTACATTTAGCATGGCAACGGGGATATTGGAACTGGAACACAAATGACGGGCTTTTTGTGCTTCGGCCATAATGGCGTTTGATATAGGGCAGACAGGACATTGAGCTAGAGTGCGGGGGACCTCTTGGTGCATCACTTTGGGAGTTCCAGCGTCTGCACCGTGTCGGCAATTGGGACAGAGCGGAAGCAATGTGGTCGGCACGTACAGGATCAGTCGACTTCATGTTCAGACTCTGAACCCCGAGAACTTTGCACAAGGATGTCCATAGATGAAATGAAGACAAAAGTGCAACAGTTCTCTGTTCAGGTTACTGAAAGTGGCGCAGGTTTGAATTGGGCTGAAGAGCGGAAGTGATCAAAGCCCAACGACGAAGATACTGTAACTGCGTGAAGTAATGAGGGAGCGTAATAAGGCTGCGGATGAAAGCCCTTTGGACCTCCACTTTGCGCCTCGACCAACTTTCAGGCTTGAAGATTTGGGGCTCATTGGGCCTCTTGGGGCTTCGGCCCATCCCGTTACCAGGATATCCCAGGCCTTGTTCCTGCTTTTTTGGTGCCCAACGGCTATGTCAAACATGATGCCGTGATAGCTGCCCAAGAGATTAGAAACTTCTCGAAGGGCATTGAGAAAAGGATAGGAGAGCAGGCACAGGGGGCAAGACAGTTGGAAGGAGTCACAAGCGTCGAAAAGTACTAGACACTGCCACTACGTCACCTCTTTCCTGTGCCACTACGACTAGTTGCGATCTTTGGTTCACAGCTACGACTTATTCGATTCTTGCTACTGGCTGCCCACTTACGAGACTTACTTGCTCGAGCAGTAGGACTGGTTGGAGGGTGGATTTATCGCCTGCAAAAACTTGAAGCCTGCACCTGCACATGCACATGCGCCTGTCCCAGTGGGTAAAACATTCAATCCCACCTGTGTCATTGCCAGCCTATGGCAAAAACTGAACTCACTTGACCAGCCTGGGCTGAACTTGGGCTTCTCACCTCACCTCCCTCCGTAATAATTCACCCTCCGCTTCAGCGGCCCAACCATTTGTCTCTTCTTCTTCAAAGACGCTGCTTGCCTTCTACTTGACGTTCTTCTCTTAGTCTACTGGCCTCTTGAGCTTTGTAACTTTCTATCCTCCAAACTTTTGGCTTTCTTCACTTTCTACCCAGAAGACACCCCGCTCACCAGACTGCTCGGTCACCCGCCCACGCTCCCACCTGTCAGGTGCCCCCAAGCCGACCTCCCTCTGCAATGTCAAGCCGCCGTTATGCAGATGACGTGGCCGTCGACCGCTACGAGGACCGACGGGAATATTCCTCCCGAAATGGTCGACGGTACTATGAAGACCGCTACACCGAAGAAGAGGTAGACTATCGTCGTCCTGCTCCTGTCCGTGAGCGGGAAAGAGAAACAATCGTCAGAGAAGAAGTTCGAGAACGTCCTGGACGTACTCCTGCTTTTCTTGAAGAGGGTTATGGTCGGACCACAGCCGGGCCGGTTGTACTACGCAAACGAGAACAAGAAGACTTTGAGTTTGTTCCCCGACCTCGCCGACGGTCTCCTTCTCCCGAACCAGAAAGAAAAGTTGAAAAGGAGGAAATAATCATCAGGCGGGATGAGTCTGCCGAGTCCAGAGCACCCACGCGGGTACGAGAACGGGACCGCGAGGTTGACCGTGAGGAAATTATCATCCGTCGAGATGAAAGAGAACGATCGAGACCGCCTCCACGAGCAAGGTCTGAGGTAGATCGGGAGGAAATTATTATCCGCCGAGACGAGAGAGAACCTCCCCCTCCATCGCGTGAACAAACTCGTGAGGAGATCATTATTCGCAGAGATGAACGAGAACGAGATGTTCGCCCTCCACCGCCAAGAGAGACCACAAGGGAAGAAATTGTCATCAGAAGAGATGAGCGCGACCGAGAAGTGGTACGCTCGCCTCCTCCGAGGGAAGTCAACTCTTCCAGGGAAGAGATTGTCGTTCGTCGTACTGAGGACGACCGTCGGTCTCGCTATTATGACGATGACGATGTCATTTCTAGAAGAGGTGATTTTCCACCACCGAGAAGTGTTCGAGGCGATGTCGATCAACAAGAGATCATCATTCGCCGCAATGAACAGACTCTTGATGCTCGGCGATATGATGACTACCCTCTGAGTCGACCAAAATCCCACGAGCGTGCCAGGTCGAGAGCTCGACGTTCGAGCAGTGCCTCCCAAGAAGAAATCATCATCCGCAACCAAGAGAGAGAAGGCCGTAGCGGCACTCGAAACCAGCAAGAGATCATCATTCGACGCAACTCTCGGTCTCGATCCCCTGCCACATCTATCACCTCAGCTCCATCAGCACCTGTCGTTGTTGCTCCTCCTGAGCCGCAAATCATCAATGCCCCTACTATCCATCAAGAAGTTATCACCCATCATCGCCACATCGACCATGGCTTTGAAGTGCAAATTCCTACACGACCACGAGTAATCTCCCGACCACCTTCCCCTCCAAGCCCACCACTTGCTCCACTTCCACCTCCAACTCGTGAACGAGCAAGGTCAGAAGAACGCATTGAGATCAGCAGAACCCAAACTCGCAACGGCCGCACGGAGGCCGAGGACATCATCATCGACAGAAGAGAGACAGGTCCAGCGAGCCCTCGAAGTGTAACACCCTATAACCCACCTCCACCGCCACGCGAGTACTACGAGCCTCCCACCCCACGACGTGATGGATATCGTGGCTACGATCGAGATGTGCAGGAGGAAGCCGAATACTACAATGCACGCGCCATGGATCGGTCTTACGTTGGAGAGGGTTCTCACGGAGCCACTCGAGACTGGGCGCTTGTCGATGTTCCCCCTGGTACCAGCCGAGTTCGCATGGATGGTGCTGGAGGTGCGAGTCAAGAAATCACATGGCAACGCTATAATGGCGTTAGGCGAAGCAAATTCATCCCCGATGGTGTTGACGACGGTTACGATACTGCTCTGACGCGACCAGCGCCAGCACCCCTTCCAGCTCCTGCTCCACTGCCTGCGACAAATGGAGATATTGGCCGCCGTTATGGCAGAGAACGTGATCCCAAGGAAGGATTGTGGACCGAAGTGACCAAGGATCTGGTAGTCAAAGAAGCTATCCAAGAGATGGGATACGAATTTGAGGAGACCGATGACTTTTACTATATCATTGCGTACTTGCGCTATGTAAGTTCTCACTTACCCAACATTTCTATGTTGGTGTTGGACGCTAATGAAACTGGGGAAACAGGAAGACATTGCTCGTCTCGTTGGCCTCTCCGACGACATTCGCAAAGAACGTCGCAAACGAATTAAGGAAATCGAATGGGAGAACCGTGTGCTCCCACCTCCAATTGAGGAACCCATACACCGACCGCTTGCAATCGAAGCTCCTCCTCCGCGCCCACGTCAAGAATGGGATCGTGAAGAGGAACGCTATATTGAGCGCGAGGTGGTCTATCGTGGCGGTCGACCACCTCCACCACCGGGGTGGCGACGTTGAGGGTATTAATTTTGAAGAGATGATATTTCAATCAAGCTCTTTCAGCTTGAAGATGAATCATGATGGAGAGAAAGACTGCCGAATATCAGCTTCAACAAGTTTGCATTCCATCTACCGAATCTGATCTAGACGGCACAAAGATTGCACGCACATGGACGAGAGAGATCTCATATCAAGATTACATGCATATGTCTCATGTCAGCGAACGAGTTCAGTCATGTGCTACGACCGCGTGATGTGATGTGATGATTATACGGCCTACTACTTACTACCCCAAGGGATGCAGATCCATTCCCGCTAACATTGTGTTTTTCTTTCTTCAGAAACCAGAACCTTGAGCTTTCAATGACCAGAATGAAGGATCTTGGGCTGAACGAATCTCCTTGTCTGTTTTTTTCCCCTTGGATTTATCTCTTTGGATTATGGATTGATTGGCACAAGGGCATATCTTGAGCGACCTACCAAGCAAGCGAAACGGCCCGTGATGGAATGATGGATGGAAGGAGGTGGCGTTGTTTCTAAATTAAATCTATATTTATAACTACATGTTAAATGACACGAATGAAAATAAATTGAACGGAATGGAATGGGATGGGATTGATGGGAACGGAATCGTAGGTATCCCATCGCCGCGAAGATCTCGCATCTCCGGGGAAAGAGTAATTCACCAGTGCATTTGTACAAAGAGGCAAAGCAAAGCAAAGCACCTGAACCTCAACTGTGCCCAGAGAAACCTTAGGCATCCAGCATCCATCTACCGAGTCGTAATAGCAAGAAAAGCCGGTCGCTCGGTCTAGGCTCACGAGCCACCCGCAGTGCCATTCATTCACAGCGAGACAAGTCCACCCGGCAATACACCTCATTTCCATCCCCTTCCGACGGTGTCGACGAAGTCATCCGTATCCCAATCCCCACAACAACCGCACCTCCACAAAATTCAGCCTCGCCGCAGCCTCACAAAG
>JANSVK010000276.1:0-24301 GCA_030068005.1 Cladophialophora exuberans | reverse complement strand
GATGAATGTAAAGAGTTGTTCTTGGTTCCAGATCTCGCCATCCGTCAGAAGCATTACCTCAAGAGGAAGGTCTTTGTATCTATTCTTGATGGTAGCCTCGATCGGTTGAAGAATGTCGGTGCCCCCGCCCCCAGTCGTCCTATCAAACACAGACAAAATGACACGCATCATCGACCTCCAAGCTTTCGACGGCAGCTGGAGCACTTCCCCGGATCTCCTCGCACTCCTGAACATCACAGACGCCCAATTTGCTTCGTTCACCATCAACATTGGCCCGGCTAAAACGGCAGATGCTGCGGAGCACAAAGCCACGGCGCTTGCGATCGCATGGCTGCAAACCCAAGTCCTCAAAGAGGAGGACGTATGGGAAATGGTTGTCGAGAAGGCCTTGAGCTGGTTGGCTGGAAAGCTTGCTAGCGATGGCAGTGGGAATGGCGATGAATGTGCGAAGAACATGGTCAGAGCGGCTGAAGCGGTCATTCAAACTGCTGCCCACTCACTTGCCTGAGTGCGCCGTGCCTGGAGGACGAGGACCTGGTATTGGACGTACGTGGGCAAACAGATAGCTTTTACGTAGTGAACGTATCAAGTGATAACGGCAATGGTTTCATGAACTCCAGAGCCTTTTCCACGATCAAGTAAGCTATTGGGGCAGCATATCTTTGGCTGCATATGTGAAGGACCTTCCTCTAACTTCCCCTTATGACCATCAATCGCTTTCCTCCCCTGCGACTCTACTTGTGCTCTCGAAGTCCTCCGTGAGCAATGTCCCTTTCTGAAACTTAGATATTCCTCTTGCTTTCAGCACATTAAGAACCGGTCAATCCTAGAAGAAAGTTTTCAAGTAAAAATTTCGATGAGGCACACGTTTCGACTTCAGTTCCAATATGCCTGGAAAGCACGGTTGAGCTCCTCCTGTCGTATGCTCTTTCTAGGCTTGTTAAACGAGGAGGAGAACTTTGGTAGTCGCGACGCTAGCAACTTCCGTTTGGGTTTAGCTTGGTTACACAAAAGCTGAATCGGCTTTGCGGCAGGCACTTGTCTCTCAAATCAAGCCATCACCCCATTGCGCTTCGCCAACACGGCACCAATGGGTTACTTCTGGTTGACATGGGCGTCGAAGAGAAGCAGGGGCCAAGTCAGCCTCCTCTGCTCTGATGTCCAAAGCACGTGCTGCAGCACCAGGCGGGGTTTGTTAGGCCTTCGTCCATTGCTACCTATGACTTCATCGAAAGAGCGGTACAGCCTCATCCACCTTCCCGTCGTTTACTGATACAGCTTTGAGGCTATTTATGACGAGCAGTTGAATTCTTCGTTTCCCTGCTCTTTACACGGCAGCAAGTTTCAGCTACATCCTGCGAGTTGCGACCACCCATTTGATAACGCTGAATCTCAGCCTTATCCAGCACAAACCTAGCGGAGTCATCCTGACTGCAGATCTTAGACTTGCTAGATTTCTTACTGTTGGACAAGTTATCTTGGGCTGGTTGGGCAGTTGACTGGGGTCGGTAGAAGTGAATGGAAATACTCTACTTGTCGTGGACATCTTAGGACTACCCTCTTTCGCCAAACGCGCTTCCATCAAGCAGCGGACAAGAGGCTGGCAGCCAGGGTCAGTACCGGTGGCCCCCCTCCCACCCAAGGTGTTGAACATCATGGGAGACCCTCTTTCGATCACAGCTGGCGCCGCTGGATTTATTTCTTTAGGAATCCAGGTTACTCAGTCCCTCGTTGACTTCTACTCCGCCTATAAACACCAAGACTCAAAAATTGCCGATACTCTTGAGGGCCTAGAGACCGTCCTTGACATCTTTAAAACCCTTAATGAGGCACTGCAAAACCACCAGTTCAATCCTAGAGAAAAGCAAATTATTACCCAGATTGAGTCCCTTATCGATAAATGTCGAGAATCTATTACCGAGTTGGACGAACAATGCCAAAAGTTTGTTCAAACACCGACAAGATTTGTCGAACGTATCAGGACAGCGGGGCATCGAGTAGCTTATCCTTTCAGGAAAGGCACCCTTGAAAACCTTGATGAGGATATTTCCGATATTCGAGAAAATATTACCTTCGCACTCCAAGTCCTACAACTTCAAACCAACAAGCAAGTACAGGACGAAAGCGCGGATATCAAGTCCTTGGCCGAAGTTATCAGAGCTCATCAAATTTCATCGACGCTTCGAGACTGGTTGAAGCCTCCAGATGCGTCTATCAACCATAACATCGCATGCGCGAAGAAACATCCCGGATCTGGCACATGGCTTACCCACAGTCCAGCGTTTCAAAATTGGTTGACCCAGAAAAATTCATTCATATGGCTTAACGGGTTCGCCGGCTGTGGTAAGTCGGTATTATGTTCAACAACAATTCAATACGCCTTTCGGAGAACAAAGCCACGGACTGGCATAGCGTTCTTCTACTTTACTTTCAATGATGCATCCAAGCAGGATGCTCATTCTATGACAAGGGCGCTTCTTTTCCAATTGCTAGGACAATGCGGCAAACCGCAAGACCTCAATCGTCTCAAAGACCAGTACAAGGACTCGACGCCTCCCTTACCAGTTTTACTAGATCATCTCCACCGACTTTTGGACTACTTTGACGATATCTATATCTTTTTGGATGCGTTAGATGAGAGCCCTAGGCTAGGGCATCGAGAACAGCTCCTTGACACGATAGAAACCTTTCGAAACTGGAAAATTCCTTGTCTGCATTTGCTAGTAACCAGCCGCGATGAAAGTGATATCAGGAGTGCTCTCCAGCCATCTGAAGATGAAGACATCCCTTTGAAGAACTCTGACATCGACGAAGATATTCAAAATTACATTTCTTCTCGACTGAACGATCGAAAATTCATTAAATGGAAGCCTTTTCGAAACGACATAGAAAAGTCACTTGCCGAGCGAGCGAAAGGAGTGTAAGTGGAGACTCCTATCAGCAGTAAGTATTTGCTGACCGCCTCAGTTTTCGATGGGTCGAATGCCAGTTTCAATCGTTGCAATCGTGTCCGCGTAGCAAAACACATCTTGACCGTTTGCTAAACTCGTTGCCTCAAAGCCTTGATGAAACTTATGAGCGCATGCTATGTGGAATTGACCCCAATTTGATCGAAGACAGTCGTCGACTACTAACTATGCTTTGTTTTGCAACCAGCCCTATGAGCGTCTCTGAGTTGATTGAAGGGCTGGCGGTTGAATTGGGTGATGTTTCGAGGCTGAATACAGATAGCCGAGTACAAGACGCCGACGATTTGCGTGAGCTCTGCCCCGGTCTGATTGAAATTGTAGCAGGAGGAGAAGAAGAAGAAGAAGACCGATACCGATACAACTATCAACTTGAATCAGAGGAATACGACTCCGAACAAAACAATGACAAAAGGGAAGACGATGGCGGAGAGGAGGACCGCAGAAGCAACAACTACAAGATTGTTTTCAGAGTCCGCCTAGCTCACTTTTCAGTCCAAGAATACCTGACATCCGATCGAATACGATTGCAAAAGGCCGTAACTTTCGGTTTGGACACGCATGCAGCCCATGCGGAGATGGCAAAGGTATTTTTGACATACTTGACAGACCCTGGTTTAGTCGTCTATGGCTCAGGTAGACGCTTTTCCTTTGCTGAAGCGGAGACGCTCGAGCGCGATTATCCATTGGTAATATTTGCAGCCAACAACTGGATAGAGCATTACCGCCGGGCGGGCGCCAAAGCTCTGACAGTGGATGATCTCGTTCTAAAACTCTTCAACTCGATGATTTGTTTCCAGATCTGGACAGAGCTATGCTACGAAGTCGGATATACCCCAATCATACCTATCCATGCCGCAGCATCCTTGGGGCTTCTTCGGATCATCGATGGCCTGGTGGAGGATCCAGGTTGTTGCGAAGGTACTGCCAAGACTACAACGGTCGAGCTAGTCAATGCTCAAGGAGGGTTTTACGGCAGTGCTCTTCAGGCGGCCACTGAGAGCAGTCAGTTAGAAGTGATGAGATATCGTGAGGGCAAGAGTGCCAACGTCAATGCTCAAGGAGGATTTTACGGCAGTGCTCTTCAGGCGGCCACTGAGGGCAAACAATTAGAAGTGATGAGATATCTTAGGGGCAAGGGTGCCAACGTCAATGCTCAGGGAGGTTGGTTTGGCGGTGTCATCCAAGCTGCATCAGCGAGGGGATCTTTGGACATAGTAAGATGGTTAGTGGACGAAGGGGCTGATATTGCTGCTCAGGTGGGACAGCATGGAAATGCACTTTACGCTGCGTCTCAGAACGGGCGCCTTGAGGTGGTGGAGTTCTTGTTAGAGAAAGGAGCTGACCCAAATGCCCAGGGAGGATTTTATGGAAATGCTCTCCAGGCTGCCTGTTACAATGGGGAGCTTGAGGTGGCAGAGTTGTTAGTGGAAAGGGGGGCGGACATCCATGCTCAAGTGGGTTACTTTGGCAATGCTCTTCAGGCTGCATGCTCAGAGGGGTGGGTTCAGATAGTAAGGTGGTTGGTAGAAAAGGGGGTCGATACTAACGCTCAGGGGGGTTGGTTTGGGAATGCTCTCCAAGCTGCATGTTATGAGGGAGGGTTTGAGTTTGTTAAGTGGGTGGTGGAAAAGGGAGCCGATATCAATGCCCAGGGAGGCTTCTATGGAAATGCGCTACAGGCTGCATGTCGCAAAGGGGATCTTGATATGGTCAAGTGGCTCCTGAATAAAGGTGCTGTGCTCCATGCCCAAGGAGGACAGTATGGAAATGCCCTCCAGGCTGCATGTCGCAGAGGAGATTTTGAGATGGTCAAATTGCTGGTGGACAAAGGGGCCAATATAAATGCTCAGGGTGGTTTCTATGGCAATCCTCTCCAGGCTGCCTGTGTTGAGTATGACAAGACAAACCGAGAAACACGGCAGCGGTTAGAAATCGCCAGACTGCTCCTGGGCAAAGGTGCAGATGTGAATGCTCGTGGCGGAAAATATGGTACGGCTCTCAATGGCGCGAGAGTCAACCACTCTCCTGAGATTGTGGAAATGCTCTTGGAAGCCGGGGCCATGGACTATGAGCTGAGAACGGACGATGATGAATTTGGCGATGATTCACGGGAGCATTGGTTAAGAGATGTGGTGGCCCATGAATCAGGGGAAATATAATAGAATATGGCTGAGAGCAGTGTCGGTGCTTCACTGTGAGGTAGGCTTCGGTTAATGCTTGTTTTCTTGTGTTGGAAATCCCAAGTTTTACCTCATTTCCATTCTACCTGTATGTAAAGTCAAGAGCGTGTTACGACAATCTCAGCACAAGAAGACGGACGCTGGCGGCGGAGCGAACCAGAGGAGCTTCGTGTCAGCCATTCTAGCAACCCGAACCTAGTTGCCGTACCTTTTTTTCCCCTTCGATAGGCTTCTCCTTGATGGAGGCCTTTTCCTGATTACCGCTTCGTGCTTCTCTTTTTCTTGAAGAGAAAAGAACCAATATGATATTTTAGCCCCGTCACGTAAAAGTGTACAGTAGACAACGAAGATGGAAGGCCGAATAATATAGGGTACGGCTAGGAGAGGAGCATAGTAAGTCGAATTAGACGTCGCGCAGACAGGACAATCCGCACGTGACCTTGGCGCAGGTCTTGAATTTATCAGTCGAACCACTCACTACATGACTTCTGTCAAACTGTTCGATCTGCCCGCGTTTTTGGACCGAAGCTGTCTAGTTTGTTCAGCCATGTTGATTTCACTCTTCCAAAGATGACCGCTGCAGCACTGTCGACTGTCGAAGGGATTTTGCGCTGGGCGTGGCATTGAAGCGCAGATGCCTCCAGCTTTCACAAGATGCATCACCAACGTACTCTATAATGGATCTCACCTCCGCGGCTTGCGATTACAGCCAAAACTTACCCAGTTGCGTTTCGCCTCTAGGCTCCCGCCCAGACCTCGTCTCCCATCGAGACCTCCATCTGAACCCATCCCTGCAGCTGGAAATGCTGTACGCGAAGAGGCTTCGAAAATTCAAGAGAAGGTGAAGCACGAGGTCAGGAAGGACGGGGGAGGATTTAATGGGCGCCTGCCGGTGGTATTCTTTCTTCGACGATTCACTGGACGAGCTCCATCATGGGCGCGGCGCTGGATTTGGCGGCTCTTTTTCCTCGCTCCGCCTCTAGCTGTCCTGATCATGTCATTCCCGTTCACGATCCAGCGAGTCCAAGGTCCCTCCATGACGCCTTTCTTCAACGTCAATTCGTCACCTGAACTGCCTCCAACGGCACCGGACGTCATTCTTGTTCAAAAGTCACAGGGTCTTCAAATCCTCCCCCATTTTCTTCACCTTTCCAAGCCGAAACTCGAAAGAGGTCAGATTGTTGTATACTATACACCTCACGACCCGAGTCGACTCGCAGTGAAAAGGGTTGTCGGTGTCCCTGGAGATCGCGTGACTCCCTTGCTAGGCTACCCCGGCGGCGACGATGTCGAAGTAATAGTGCCGTACAATCACATCTGGGTTGAAGGCGACGCCAACAGCCGCGAGAAATCACAGGACTCCAACTATTTCGGCCCGATCAGCCAGAACATGGTGTACGGATACGTCATTGCCACGTTCACCTGGTGGGGGAAGCCCGTGTTTTTGAAGGACTACGACGGGCACGACTATCCGGCCAAATATAGTGGCAGGATCGAGAAGGACGTCGTGAGTAGTGCCAAGGTCGACCCGAACAAGCAGTATCTGCAGGACCAGGACCCGTTCCATACCGGCGCGGCGGCATTGGAGTTGGCCATGATGAGGAAACATCGCGACCAGCTACCGCGTAAAATGCGCGACAAAGCGGGCTTCGACAAGATACGAGGTATTTATTTACAGGCCAAGCAGGAGTTGCAGAAGAACAACGCGGATACTATGGAGGTGGCGCAGGGTCTGGTCGACGAGCTGGAGATAGCATTCGAATGTGTGGGGCTGAATAAAGACGGCACGCGCATTCCGACGACGTTTGGCGAGAAGAGGCTGGAAGATTATCTCGCTAGGCAAAGAGAGCGCGAGCAGCTCAGCGGACGTGCTGCATAGCGACATGGAGCTCATGGTGTAACACCTTGTACAGAAATAGATGCGTCATGGTCACGCAGTTGGAGGCACAGTGTATCACTCTTGATCAAGTTCCAAAGAAATTCATGATTCTTGAGGTACGTCAATGTACCATTTCTTCGTACCTGCATGAGAAGCTCCGATAACATATGAATGTCTGGTCATAAATGTAATATGTCTTGTATGCAGGACCTGCTAGGTTGGAGTCTCGACCACGCAGTTATTGCAACGGGTCTACCATTTGGCCTCCTTGCTCGCCAGGAACGTCTTCAGGATTGCGACCCTCTTCTCCAATCCAGCCACCCACCTCTCGAGTTCCTTTCTTGTCGTCTCTGGGTCGGTACCTTCTCCACTCAGCCGGACGTAGAAATCCTTCCTGTAAGGCGTGGCACTCATAGCAGCGCTGAAGATGGGCTTGATCAACAGACCGTGGTGCGGTGCGAGGGTGTTCTTGTAACTGGCTCGAAAGCCGTCCGCAAGCTCCTTGGTGGGTTTCTGCTCGACAGCCGCAACGGAGGCGTTGGTCGTGAGATCCGCTCTCAGTGCCTGTGCCGTGAAGTCCAGCCCTCTGACTAGCCATACCAGACCCTCGGTGGCTTTGTGTGATTTCGTAGCCAGTTCGCTCTTAACCAGCTGCTGAACGGTGGCAGATCCCTCCGGGGCTACCTTCTGTCTCTCTCTCAGCTTTGTGACGTTGCCCATCATATCGTTCTTCACGGGGGTGAATGCCACGGAGCCGAGGAGATCAAAGAGTGTGGTGGTGGCTTCGGAAGCATCAAGGAATTCGGTGGTGGAAATGGCATCGTCCGGGGCGGAGATGGGGACGTCCTCAAAGTGCACCTTGTGGGTGTCGAACCAGGTCTTGCCTGGGGGGATTTTGGAACTGGACATGGCCTCTGGAGATCGGGGTGAGCAATAGCAGATTTGAGAGGGAGACAAAAGATATATAAAGAGAAGAAAGTTGAGTTGAGCGGTCAAGGGAGGCACATGTGGTCGAGGGGTAAAAAAGGGCATACGGGTACCGTGGCTGGCAGTGGCATGCGAGCATCTGCCAATGGGAGCCGAAGCATGCAAACGCGACAAACAATGCAAACATCTGGGCGGTCGAGAGCAGTTTATTCGATTGACGTCATTGTTGCGCGGCTCGCAAGTCAACAAGCAACAAATTAAATGTCACTGCCACTGCCACCACCACCGCAGCCTGGAAAATGGTGGCTGCGATCCAGGCTTGCAAGGAACGTTGCTTGCTACCGCTCCTGCTCAATATGCTCCAAACACCTTTCGTGTCCAAATGCTCTACACGATGAACATATCTCCTAGTATTGCTATCCCAGTCCCTCTTATACCCTCCTCATCATGTCGTCCTCTCGAGTCATGCCAGTGGGCAGCAAGACCACTGCACATGACTTCGATGCCCTCGACCCAGACTCCTATACCGCTCATCGATTAAAACATGCCTCTCCTGAACACCTGCACCATACCTCCCATCGATTCTTCATTGGTCCGATCCCCAAAGGTTGGCTTAACAGTCATAGAAAATCATGGTACAGACGCCGAGTCGAGCTCAGCACATACTCGTCGAGGAGGCAGAGCTTTCATGCTGCCACGGACATGAACCCTCATCATAGAACGTTGACGGGGCTCGATGGTCCCTCCATTGCTGCTCGAATGAGCTTCAGCTTTCCTCAACCCGAAGATGTCGATGACGAAGCCTCAAGTGCGGCAGAAAGCAGTGGCACCGAGGGACGAGATGAGGAAGAGGAGGTTGAAACCGAGGATGATGCTGTTGAAGCTAGGCCTATTGAGCCTGTATCAACACAAGATGCACCTCGAATTATGGGAATAGAGGAAGAACATGATGATGGCGAGATAGGGCCAAAAACTATACCTGTTCCCAATGACAAAGGCCTTGACAGTACCAAGGGCCATTTGGCGCCAGGACCAAGTTCTGCAGGAGGTGCGAGGTTCCTGCAGGCCGAGTCATACAATACCGCCCAAGAAGACCCATTCTCCGATTCCAAAGAAGGTACACCAGAGATTACCCCGCGGCGATCGGAGCATGATGTCGACCGCGATGAAAACTCAGACCAACGCTTCAATAGAGTTTCATTGCAGCCGTCGACCATGACTCAAGACACCACCGATACGCGAACACCCTTACTACCCGAAGCCCGTCCGAAGGACCGAAAGAAATCATTGCAGCACCACGAACCTGCTCCTCTGGATAATGACCAGCCCATTCCAGTGAAGCGTAGCGGCACAGGTGTGAGATTCATGGTTGCTGAAGGAGTACAAAAAGGTCAGCAGAAGGTAGTAAAAAGAGCTATTCGAGCTCAAGATCGCGTTGCCAACAGAAGGCTCAGACGGAACACCCTTCGAGAAGGTACCATTGTCAAGATGGAAAGAATGCTGGTCAGAATCGACATGACATTGTCACAAGTTCCAGAGGAATTTGATGAGAATGAAAGTATCAAAATCGAAACCAGGTTATTGGAGAAGTGGCGAGAGTTCATGGTGGTGGCTAGAAAGAGCAAGAAGCAAGATGTGGATGATTTCCGCCTTCAGATCTACAAGACTCGAGTCATACCTGAAATCGATGATGAGAAGACCAAGAAGAAACCGACTCATGAAATCAGACTTGACCCGAAGACGACCAGAGTCAATCTATACTCTTCGCTTGACAAGTCAGTGGTGGTTTGGCACCCATACAAGAAAGGAACGAGGATCATAGTGATGAGGCCGAGTTCGCCTGCCCATTCTGTTGAGTGGTACACATTCCTCAGAGATGCTCTGGGATGGGAAAGGCCAACTACGCTGCAGGTTGATGTTCCAGACTTGGATGTAACTCTGCGATTGGAACGGCCGTTTGAAGGCCTTGAAACTGCTGGAATGGATGCAGAGGATGAAGAAACTGCTCTTGCTCAGACGGTTGAGGCAGAAAAGGCTGTTGCGGGGAAGATTATATCCCAGTGCCTTGAAATGCTGAAGCGTGACCCTGAGTGGTTCAATGTCTTGAAGCTCTGGAGTGAAACCGCCAAAATGGGTCTTGCTTGGAAAAGATATGACCGTCTTGAATGGATTTATGGTGCCAATGAACAGAAAATGTACGGCTCTATGGCAATGATGCGCTCTCACGAGCTCGAGTTGCGACCAAAACAACATTACCCGACCACGACTTATGGAAGGAAAGCGAAATCACACGACGAACCTCCTCCGGTGGAAGGATTTTTGATTCGACTTACATCACAAAAAGGGGTTCACAAAAGGATGGGAAAAGCATTTTTCAAACGACTATATTTTTCTACGCACGATCAATTTTTAGTATTTAATCGACCTGCGGCAGCCACACCACCTCATCCACCACGACTCGCCACAATCAGTGGGAGTAACGTCCCTACGTCTGAAGAGATTGTACAAAAGACCCCGTTAATGTACGACATTGAACCATACAAGCTGCAAAATGGAGACATTTCGTGGCTTTCTTCAGGAAACCCAGCTTCCCTTCAAAGGCACGATCAAGATGCTATAGAGGAAGCTCGACGGAACGTGGCCAATCTCACCGATGCCGATGGCTATATTAATATGTGCAATATTCGGAAGGTGCGCAAAATAAAATGGGGCGCGTCTCCCATGGATGAAAACATCGAAAGTGGTGCCAGTTCAGATGTCGATTTCCATCAGGACGTTTCAGATACCAGACGAGAAGATGGAACAACCAAAGAAATTGACGATGAACGAGTCTTTGAGCTCTTGCTGGACAATGGACTGGTAGTTCGGCTGCAAGCATTCTCCAAACAGACGCGCGACGAATGGATCCATCGATTGAAACAGTTGGTGAAGTATTGGAAACTTCGCATGGCTGCAGATATGGACACTTTCAAAGCCATCAGAAAGGCCAATCTCGATCAATTGAATGTCGACGAGGAAATGGAAGCCATCATTGGCCAGTTTGCAAAGAAATGGGAGGTCAGTCGTAGCGAGGCAAGTCCTGAGCTCTACAATCTTTGTGGAATTAGCAGTTGTCGAAGTATCAACATATCCGGTTCGCTCTTCCTCAAAAAGCGTCGGCGGGCGACTTTCCATCGATGCCAGGTTATCCTGACTGGTGGCAAACTACTCATCTTCCAGTCGGCATTACGAAAGACTACAGGAGAACAGGTTCGATTCATTCATCAAGAGAAACAGCAAGAGATCGACTTAAGGGATTGTTATGTCTACAGTGGTCTTATTGTCGAGGATGATTTGTTATACCACAACCGAACATTTGATGCAAATCATCCTGGCTTGGCAAGCCTACCTCGTGTCTATCTCGAAGATGGATGGACAAGTGCAGATGTCGATGTCATGACTTGCTTCGTTGTCTGGAGGAACCTGAAGAAAGGCTGGTTCAAGACAGGTTCTGGAGGAAATTCGAGCTCGACATCAGCAAACGGAAACGATGCCAAATCCAAGGGTCACACGAGAGCCCACCTCCGACGTGTCGGCCAACTCGGTGTTCCTGGTCGAGGTATGGTTTTCAAATGTCGCAGTCGAGCCGAGAGAGATCATTGGGTTCTGAGTATTGCCAGTGAGATTGAGCGCGTTGTAGAACATGAGGTGGAGGAATTAGGCGATGAAGGCGATTTCAGGTTTGACAAATGAGGATCGATTTTTTCTAGGTGTTTACGGGCGAGGCATGATATTTTTATGACAATGACAACGGGATGTGTTCACTCGGTGCATTGCAATGGGTGTGGAAGGATGTACAAAATAGTTATCTACTAGTATTTGTAATAAGGCACTTGTGCTACGACGAACTACGAGTCCAAGTGAGATGTGAACAGATATGGTCACCATGATTTTACGTGACAGATGACAAGGGGATCTACCTGAACCCATTCTTGTGCACGTCAGGCTTTCGAAGTACCCAGAAATGACCTCCCATAGTCGCAGACGTTCAATTCATTCCCATTCCACTCTCATCTTCCAACTCCATCAAGTGAATGAAGTGACATGTCATAGCATGGCATGAGATCCAAATCTCCTTCAACACAGTTCAACACCCACCGTGAAGGACCGAGATCAGCATTTGCACATCACATTTCATTTGAGACCAAGCATCTAGACAGGCGTTTTCGTGTTGAACCTAAAACTTCTACCATGTCCCGTGTCCATAGAGCTCAGAAAGTTCAAGTTCAAGACGGTAAGGCAAGGGAAGCGATTGATGCCGGGAACTCTTTGGGTCCCCGACGTGAAAGGCTCAGGGCTATGGTACGTACCATACACTCTACCTACCGGAGGGGACGAGGACCATTAGCTCAAGGCCAGATCAGGTCTCGTCAGGTCATGCCATATCATCCATCTACATCAGCCGAGGCGATGTACTAGCACTCGCCCATCATCTCAGGGGCTACTCGTTCTCTGCGATGCGATATTTCTCGGACCCCGGGGTACTGTCGCCCCCGAAATCCTCCTTCCCTTCTTCCCTCGCAAGAACCCACGTGCCGATCTACAAACAAAAGCATACCGCAGTGCGTTATGTGAAAAGCAAAGTCGTGATGTCAACGGCGCTCTCGATATGGTACAAAGAAAGTAATGGGTCCTGTTTCATCCTCTGCAGTGGTGAAACAAACCATCAGGGCCTTCCTTCCCGCCCTTTGCATTCCGCCCGCTCCACCTCAGTAACCACACCGCCACCACCACCACCCGAGTTGAATGCAACCTGACTAGGCGGACCTATCGACGAGCTTCCTTTTTTGGATTTTGGATTGCGGGCATGGAATTCACGTTGTCTAGATCGCCGCCGAACCATGTGCGTACGCTCAAAAGCCCTCAGGTACAAAGTACTCATACCTGGGCCCGTGTAAAGGGGCCGAGCGGCAATCCGCGCCCGCGAAGCCTCGGGCGCCTCGATACGGGGAGAAGGGAGGACCACGTGATAACTCGAACTCGACCAACCCCCTTTTCCCCCAACACTAGAGAGGTTGGTGCGAAAAACTTCATCTTCCCCAGATTCTACGTACCTATGTCGAAGAAATGGGTATGAAGACCTCAAGCCGAATCTTGAGGTATCATGGCATGCCATGCCCATGCCATTCCTCTACAAAGAAATCACATAGCTAGCCAAACCTGGGGCAGTTTCCATCATTTTGGCCGTACTCCTAGTATAGACAGGAGGCAAAGAAAAACTTGCGAGACCAGCTCCAGCATGTCCCTGCCCAAGCGTTGTCTCTCTGCTCTGCCTGCCTTCTCTTTCGCGGCGTGATAGTAATTTGAACGACGAACCTTTGGAGCTTTGGAAGCTTTGGGAGCTTGGATTTTGGAATGCCGATTCCGCCGACGTTACACGACCTCCGATCCTTGTGACTACTACTAGTTCAGTTCGTTCATGCCCGCTGCCTGCCACTCCTTGTGTGACGTGCGACGGCGCGAGTGACCGAGACATGCATGCATGCATGCATTGCATCTGGCTTCGATTTTCGTGGCCAGCTTACCTCACGACCGGGTTTCAATCTAGAAGAACCTAGCATGGGCTGGATGCATTGTGATCAGTCACACAGTGACTGTACTGCATCAAGGTTGTCAAGTCTCACCTGCCTGCCTACCTGTCCACCCTGTGCCACTCGCTTCTTTTCCGAAGGAGAATGAAGGGGCTGACGGACAGAGTAGGTAGAGAGAGGGCGGGAGGAGAGAGGAACTGGGCTTGAAAATCATAAGATGGTACTGGGAATCGATGCAAAATATATGTCAACAATTTGTTTATTTCAGCTTTTATCTTCTCATTTCAGAGAAGTGTAAAGCAAAAAGTCTAGACAGACACACGAGAAAAATGTGCTGCTATGCTATGCTATGCTATATATGTAGTTCATACAAAAATGGCTTTCCTTCCATTTCCAAATCCTTTCCTTCATATATATATCCAGAAAATGCTGCGGGATGCAGATTCTAATGCACTTGTTATAAAGCGCTTCTGTTGGATGCCAATTTCCATAAACCCGATTCCAAATCCAGGAAGCATTTTCTCATGCTAAATGAGTGGTCATGAGTATTTCGTCGTGGATAACAATACATTGAATGCTTTTTGTGTTCATTTCCATGTTCCTCGTATTAACTCCGTAAATCCGTTCAAAAAAATCCGTGAATAGTCATTAGCCTCTCAAATGGGGCATGCCGTTGGGGGAAGGAACCCCCGATCAAGAAAAGAAAGAAAAATTCCCGAAGTCGTGCTGTTGGATGGTTTGACGCTTCAAAGCATGGCAGCAACCAAGAAAGCAATAGCGATGTGCGCTCCCGCAGTTGCAACCGGGGCGGCAGCGCCGGTGAAGGTCACGATGGGCGCTGCTGGCGTCGTGGAAGATGGAGCTACAGGCACCAATGTCGTTGAGGGTGCCACTGGTGTGGGTGCGGGAGCAGATGAAGACCAGTCGACCCACGAGCTGCTGGCAGACACGATCGGAGCTGGAGCGGACGAGGTCCAGTCAGCCCAGTGAGATGTCTCAGGGACTGGCGCAACAGGGGTTGTCGTTTCGGGCACGACGGGTACCGAGGTAGTCCAGTCTTGCCATTGAGAAGTTGTGGTCGCGGGGACGACAGGCACTGAAGAGGTCCAGTCTTGCCATTGAGATGTCTCTGGGACGGGCACAACGGGGACGGATGAGGTCCAGTCAGCCCAAGTAGTGGTTGTCTCGGGAACGACAGGAACAGTTGAAGTGGTCCAATCTTGCCATTTGGAGGTCTCTATTGTCGTTGAAGGAGAGGGGATCATGTTAGTACTCGTGCTTGTCCAATCTTGCCATTGGGATGTGGTTTCGGGCTTGGGGCTAGGAGTTGTGGTGGTGGTAGTGGTAGTGGTAGTAGTAGTGGTCCAATCTTGCCAGTGTGTAGTGGTAACTGGGGCAGGGGAAGGGGTAGTGGTGGTTGTCGTTGTCGTCGTTGTCGTTGTAGTCCAGTCTTCCCAGTGTGATGAAGAGGCAGGAATGGGAGTGGGAGTAGTGCTAGGGAGAACAGGTGTAGGAGTGGTGGTGGGAACGACGACCGGCACTGATGTCCAGTCATTCCAAGACTGACCTCCGCCATTGCCTCCTGGACCTCCTTGACCTCCGCCCTGACCTCCAGATTCAGAGCCGGACCAGTCGTTCCAATCGCTGCCGCTGCCACCGTTGCCAGGACCGCCGTTTCCGGAGCCTCCATTTCCTCCGCCTTTACCATCAGAGCCGCCTTGGCCCTGACCACCCCAGGATCCGGAGCCTTGATCACCACCATTGCCACCGAATCCACCTTGACCGCCGCCAGGAGCTGCCACGGCGAGGGTAACAAGGGCTGAGAGAACGATTGCGGATTTCATATTGAAGTGTATTAGTGTGTTGTGGGTGAGAGTTGAGGTTTTGATTAAACAAAAGGTAAGGTCTTTGTTGAGTTGTTGAACGATTGGACCTGTGAACGAGGGACGGTATCTTCTTGGAGATACTAGCTAGTAGTGGTAGTAGCAGTGAATGATTTGTACGATGTATGGAAAGAAAGAGGAACTGAACACAATGCGAGGTTACAGAGAGAGTTCAAATACTTGTTGCTCAATGGCGAAAAGACACACAGGCACGTCACGCATGCAGGGGAGGTTGACCATTCTGCCTGCGTGCAATGTGACTGGGAACCTTATTGGTCTACCAACCTCGACATGTGGTGTTGTGGCTCTGGCTCAGGAGAGGCAGGATCAGGCTGGGTGCAAAAGGCGCGCACAAATCGATGTTCTCGGCATCGCCAAAAAGTTCGGAAGATCCATGTGGTCGTCATTTTCAGCCATGGATCACCTGAAGGTGGAGTATAGAAAAAAAGGAGAGGTAAAAAAAGCTAGGCTGGAAAGGATCGCCGAGCGAGTCGCGCTGCTTCGCTTCTGTATTCAGCTCCACAGTTGTATACAGATGCGGTGGTTGAACACGGGCCGGGAAGTCGAGAAACGCAGTCAGGTAAGGTAGGTTGGACGTGGACGGACAGGCTGTCCAATGCCATCGAAGCAAAGGTGAAGAAGCAAGGAGGCTGGGTCCAGCTGGGTCAAGGTGAAACAATGCCAAAGTTGGCCAAGGATGTTTTGAAAGGCTGGATGTAGTTAGTGGCGCCGGTGATGGTGCAGGGGGCAGGGTTAGCGACAAGCGACACAGCAACCGGACAAACCAGCCTTGCCGAATTGTCGCTTGCCAGACGGGTCTCGATTGTCTGCTTGACGACCTGGCGACCCGCCCAGCTGGAAGGTTTGGTGGCTTGGTGGCGTCCGGCTCAGGAGGCTGACCCAAAAGAAGCTCCTTTGAGATCGGTACACCAGCCAATAGTGTGTAGCTTGCCTCCCTTTCAACCACTTATTCTTTCACAAGTGATCGGTTTTATGATGGGAGCTGATCCATGGTTCGTTGAATGGATTGATTGCAGGACTTGAACGTCGATTCCTTTACAGACCCTTGCCGTCACTCGTGTTGCGAGTCGCCCGTTTTCGCGTCGGTCCCCGCAACACCGACGACCAGTCAGGCGCCAGGTCCAAGTCCAGCTCCAACTCCAACTCGACTGAGTCGCGGGGTCACCTTAGAGAGCAAGCAAAGAGGGGTCGACCATTGATCCGATGCGAGGTCCATGGATCGACTGTCAGATGCTGGTCGCAATGCCATCACTAATCAATAATTCGCTGTCGCCAGTGTCAGATTGAAATTCAAGGCTTGCAACGTGGAACAGATTTTCCTTGCTGCTGGCTTGTTGACTTTTTGATCGGAAAACTGCAGAAACCAGGCAGTGCAAAACATGGCATACGAAGCACAAATATCGTTTACCCTGGATACGATTTGTCCTTGGTGAGACATCCATCAACCGTGATCCTGGAATTTCCGTTGCACCCACCACCAGTTGGCAGTTCATGTTGGCAACCGAACTGACTCGGTCTCACAGGACTTATTTGGCCAAAAAACGGTACTGTCCTGTTGTGGGGATTCATCCTGGTAGAGTTGGATGACTGACGTCGCGCCGGCCTGTTCAATAGTTTGGACGAAGGTCTGTAATTTGTCGATGATGTCAAGTGATGATCGATCATGTTGATGTGTTCCATCCTGACTATTGACAGCTCTTCGTCGATTTCGAGAAAGCGATGAGTCCAAAGATGTCACGTTTACCGTGAAATACTTTCCATACCAGCTGTACCCCGAAGCGACCAAAGAGGGTGAAAGCAAATATGACTGGTACAGGAAGTCTCGGTATGGTGACTCGGAAGACAAAATGAAGACAGTAGGTCCCTGTAGATGGCGCAGCCGTTGAAGACTAAACCGCGGTTCAGTATATGGCCCTGATGTCGGCGTATGGAGCCACTGCCGGTATAAAATTCAAGTTTGGCGGAACTGTCGCCAACACCATGGACGCCCATCGCGTGATTCAACATTTCCAGGAAGAGAATGGTCCAGAGACTGCTGATAAAATCATAAACTGTACGCTGCAAGGGTATTTTTTTTTTCCAAGTGCGCGGTTTCACTTACTCTCTGTCCAGCACTATACTCTCAGTATTTTGAGAATGAGAAGCATCCTTCTGCAGATGACACCTTGCTCAAGGCAACCACCGATGCTGGGATTTCTGAGAGTGATGCAAAACCATTGATCGAGGACAAAAATGATGGGTTGCTGGACGTGAAGAATATGGTTCGAATGCAGGCGGGAAATGGAGTTGATGCTGTGCCAACAATTATGATTGAGGGAAAACGAAGAGACATCACATTGGTCGGTGCGAAAGAAGTGGAAGAATATACAAAGGCTCTAAAACAGATTGTCAAGGAGAGCAAATGAAGGGTCAAAGGTTGGAATGTGAAGGTGGCCTTCTTTGACATTCAAGTTCTTGCACAGAAACTGCGATCAATAAGTTCTCACTCCTACTCTTCCTCTATCCACGTCAAACACCACTCCCAACTCCCTGAAGAACGGCTCTCCAAGCACCCACATATCCTTCATACCACTCTCCGTCCATTCTCTTTTCAGACCCATCCTAGTCTCTACGACGGTGCCCACACAGTATCCCGTGCCGTCAGCCACCTTCCCCAAGCTGAATCTTCCACCGGCAGGACCAAACAATGCGTCTGCGGAAGTACCTCCTCCGTGCATGACCGCGAAATTCCATCCACCTATCTCGAACGCAATGTTGACCTGATTGAGACAAGGGAATGCGAAGAAAGAGTCATAAGGAGGTGGAAGCCGCTTGGTGCCACCGATGGAATCGTAGAATCTCTTGGCTGCAATAGGCGGTGCGAGGATGAAGGGCACATTGATATCGAAGAGCACCGGCTGGTTCTTCAGGACCTATTTCGAGACGCAGGATCAGCAATTCATCACGAAACTGTGTTGGTTGATTGTTACCTTTGCGCCACTAATCCAAACTCCCCTCATCAGAGCTGTCCACCAGCCAGCTGCTCCTTGAACCTCCGTCCACTTGAAATGCTTGTGCCAGAGCACATCAGGCGGCATGGAAAACTGTAGTCGAGCATCTACCTGTTCATTCACCCATTCTGATGTGGCGATTGGGTCACCAAAGTGCTTCAATTCAACCTCTCCTCGTACTTTTGCTTCTTCAACTTCTCTTGCGATCGTGCCTCCGATGCTCAGAATGCCTTCTTCGGCGTCCAGCAATGTCACCGACCATACTGTGTCTTGTATGATGTTTCTCTCCTTCAATTGAGCTTGCAACGGACTTGAAGACAGTCGAGCCAAAGATTCCGCGTGAGGTGCGAGACCTAGAAATGTGCCAGAATTCACGAGCATATACCGGGACCATTTTGAAGGTGAACAGATCGGAAATTCAAGGCGGATGGGGGAGAGGTCGGGAAAATGAATCTCCTCACTTGGATCGGTACACAGGGTATGCACTCTATGAGACGTGAAACCTACAGTAAAAGGTCAAGGCCGGCACGCGAACATCGATCGAAGGAAGGCATACCATGGGTATCAGAGGCAGAGGGGCTGTATGAGACTCCTTTTCCACTCGTGGTAACAATCGTGTAGAAGTCATGGCTTAACATGTCGACATCAACCTCCAGCCTTTGTTTGGGATTGCCCACTTCGAATACCGTATACCTGTCTCACAGAACGTTCGTTACTCTCTCCCAAGTCGCTAACCGTAGCCACTGCATCGACTTACCACTGACCATCATGTCCCACAACGTCGATGACCTCTGGGTCATTCTCATCCTTCTCTAAGCTCTCTCGCCATCTGCGTACGAGCCGATTATCCTCGACGGCACGATAACTCCGCGCATATTTTGCCTCAACGGAGCTAAGGATCTCGGCCAGATAAGTGAGGTTTGCTGGTTCGTGACGAGAGAATCGGCCCCCTCGTCGGAACAAGGGAAGATGAATGCCCGGAGAGATGGAATCAGCCAAAGAAGTAGTGATGAAGCCCCAGCACAAAATCACAACAACAAAGAAGGCCATGGAGAAATGAGAAGCCATTACTCATTCAGATAGATCGGGAAGAGCGTGCTAGGTATTGGGAGGTTTTTTTTTTTCAAGCTGTGAACAGATGGAGGCGGTAGATGAAAAAACCGACTTTTGCCAATTTTGGTCTTGTCGAAGCTGCGACAGCAACCACACTGCCCTTGCCATAGGTACTCAATGCCGCCGCCGAGCGCTGCCATTCATTGTCTGAGCAAAGTATTCTTCTACGTCTTCAGCCTCACTCAATCTCAGCGCTTCGTCAATGCTGCCCACGAAATGTCTCTGCCCTCCGCACAACTCTATAATGCCAGCTCTCTCAAAGCTCTTGAACACTCCGCTCTTCCTCTGCGGCAACCTGCAGAAGATGACACGGATACCTCGGTTCACGTATTCCTGCACTATCTCCGTGAATACTTGCGTCCCTGAACCGTCAATAGAGGTAACACCATGCACGTCAAAAATGATATTTCGATTGCTGTCTTCATGTCGTAGACGCGGTAAAGATGGATGTGCCGCATTCGTCCCGTACTGCTCGAGTCTCCTCAAGCGGTTTTTCAATTGTCCCGTGTTCGCAAAGGTGAGAGGCTCCGGTATCTTGACAATCAAGACGCCTTCGATATACTCAATGTGCTCAGGGGTAAGTTCGGCATTCTCAAACTGGTCGGTAGTTCCCGGTACCTTCCCGAGAATCTGTATCCGGGGTTTGGTCGCATGCCGGATCAAAGACAACAGTGAGAGGCCAATACCCAATGCCATTCCAACCGATAGTGAATAAAACACAGTCGCTAGAAATATAATGCTCATCAATGACAACTCCGTCCAGCCTCGTATCTGCAAGAAGAATTTGATGTCGTGAGGACATTCTTCTATAAGGGTGTATGCAGTCACCGAAACCATGGCCGAGAGAACTCCTTTTGGTAGATAATAGAAATACGGCACCAGATATAATACGCAAATGAGCGTGATCAGGCTGAGAAGAATGCTGCTCATGGGTGTGGTTCCTCCCGTAGATGAATTCACCTTGCTGCGTCCATAACCTCCAAATGCAGGTAAAGCCATGAAAAATCCACCTATAATATTCGCCGCACCCAAGGCAATAAGTTCTCGGTTGGGGCTCAAGCTCATGTGTTTGAGCTCACCATTGTCTCCTAAACTTTTGGCAGCGACAGAAGATTCAAAAAATCCTAGTAATGCAATCAAGAAGCCGGTATTCAGAGCAGTGTCGATGTGCTTCATATGCCGAAATTGAAAAGGCCAGTGGAATGGAATGCCAATACCTGGCGAGGCTTTGGCGTCCCCGAGAACATCGAGACCTTTCTTGTCCCACGAGAGGCTCCAGGTCAGAACTGCAGAAAGGACAACGACGATGAATCGGTCAGGGAAATAAGCTACCCAATGATATCTAGGTTGCATTTGTTGCTTGATAGTCCTGTCTGAATCAGCAGGGTTGACCGAGTAGATTATCTGGTGACATACCTAATGCTCATTGTGATTGCAAATGTAGTGAAGGATACTGCCGCTGTCAAACGATGAGAGGATTTCAAGTTCTGGAACAGGAAAACAATCTTTTGAGCACTGCTTCCATGCTCAACACCTCCCTCTACTTTCGCGAGCTCTGAGAGGCCTAACTCAGGGATGAGCTGGTCGACCATAATGACAAATCCGATGGCACTGATGAAACCTCGGAGGAAGGGTCGGCTAAGAACACTGTCGAGAAAGCCAAGTCGTGTAAGACCGGCTGTAAAAATAACAGCCCCAGCGATCGCGGTCACAACGCCGCCAATCTGAGCATTCAGTGTTTCGTCATCATCTCCAGCTTGACCTCTATCAATACACGTCTTGACCACCTGTCCGACCAAAAGAGAGCCAGCAGCTTCTGGCCCGACAACCATTCGAGGACAAGAGCCTAGAAAGGCGTAGATCATTGGGCCGAACACAAATGAGTAGAGTCCGTTGATAGGAGGCAGATGGGCCAGGTTTGCTGCAAAGGATAAGGACAGAGGGATATAGAAGGAGGCCATGGTGAGGGCGGCAATGAGATCACCTTGGAACCAGCTCCACCGATACTGGGGTATCCACTTGATGAAAGGAAAGTAGTAGGAGAAGTACATCCATTTGTGACTTTTGATTCCGTGCTTCCGTGCAAGCCATCTCGTCGTGCTCAAGCTTTTGCTGGTTGTCAAAGACTCAGTGATGGAATTTCCTAGCAACCCGTCGATTGCACTGTGGCTATTCCTATCTTCCAAAGCGTCGTCTGTGTAGTCACCGCCAAATGGACTATCAGTGCTTTGTTCACTGTCAGGTGAGGGAGCTCTGGGAGAGAATGTGCCATGATTGCAGTTTCTGTGGCCACAGATGCGGCTGTGGTGATAATTTCCTAAAAGCGCTGTCCGGGCATTCACTGCTTCGCCCGAGGGTTCTTGGAACTGTCCCTCAACATCGGGACCCTGTTCATTGAGCAGAGTTCCAGGCTCCGCGAAGAGAGAGCTGTTCTCAGTTGATGTCATGGCCGGTTGAGGGAGGTTGGAAATGTCTCCTCCGTCCATCTCTTCATTTGATCTCGACCTTGCCATGCGCTCTTCTGGGGACATGATGGTAGTTTCCCGGAGACGACTTGGGGTGATAGGGACATGCTGAGTAGAGGTTCGTGTATTTGGCGCAGAGGGCCTTCGAGGCGGTCCTGGATAGTCTACAGGACCAGGGAACGATCGTCGACGGTCTGTCATGGTATGTGGTGTTTAGCGGGGCGTATAATAGCCACGCAAGATGTTCGATATTATCTCAATTCCATGATGGAGTTTGAGCTGGCATTCCTCAAGTGGAGGGTAGATCTCTGGTAGCACGTTGGAGAAATCCTGACGGTCCGAGACAGGGAAATAAAGTGACTAGAAATGCTCCTGGAGCGAATGAAATTTCCGACTGCGGGCGTGTGGGTGGACGAAGCTGTTATGTTGCGACTCAGCACCAGCGCAGGCCTGTTTTTTGCGGAATGCAACCACCAACTTGGAGAAACCCAAAGCCCAATCAATCGGGTCAAAATGGTCATGAAATGACGTGGGGGCTCTCTTCAAATGTCGTGGGGCGTGTATCCTCGGAATTCGGATTATCTTTGATCCAGAAAGACCCAGATATGGCTTGGCACGAAATTGTTTTGCGTGCCAGGCAAAATCACTTGTCCTTCTGCGGGACATGCGACAGAAGTGGCACTTGAGTCACGAACTCTCTACTTTTGAATTTCAGACCACCAGCACGATCCTTTCTGTTCTACAGCACTTACTGGTATTCTGATCACGACTGCCCATCATGTCGGACCCCGATTCCTTGACGAATTGTCGCTTCTATGAGGAGAAATATCCCGAAATCGAGAGTTTCGTGATGGTGAACGTAAAGCAGGTATGGAGGCAATACTGAATGTGCTCTGGAGGGACGAATGAAATAACATCTTATGCAATAGATAGCAGAAATGGGTGCCTACGTGAAACTGCTAGAATACGACAATATCGACGGCATGATTCTCCTCTCCGAACTTTCTCGAAGACGTATCCGATCGATACAGAAACTCATTCGAATCGGCCGGAACGAAGTGGTGGTCGTGCTAAGAGTAGACAAAGAGAAGGGTTATATTGATCTTTCGAAGCGAAGAGTGTCGGCCGAGGATATCGTGCGCTGTGAAGAACGATACAACAAGAGCAAATCCGTACATTCGATCATGCGACATGTGGCGGAGAAGACGAAAACCCCGATCCTCAAACTGTACGAAGATATTGGTTGGCCTCTGAATCGGAAATTCGGTCACGCCAACGATGCCTTCAAGATCTCCATCACAAATCCCGATGTCTGGAACGACGTGACATTTCCAAACGACGTTGTGAAGGAGGAATTTCAGTCATACATCTCCAAAAAATTGATGCCGCACCCCACCAAAGTCCGAGCCGATGTAGAGGTGACGTGTTTTAAGTATGATGGCATCGACGCCGTCAAGGCAGCGCTGAGGAAAGCAGAAGCCAAGAACACGCCAGATACCCAAGTCAAGGTTAAACTCGTATCACCTCCCCACTACGTCCTTACCAGCCAATGTCTCGACAAGCAGATGGGTATCCAACTTCTAGAAGAAGCAATCAAGGATATTGACGACTGTATCAAAGAGGCTGGTGGCGGTTGTGTGGTCAAGATGGCGCCCAAGGCTGTAACGGAACACGACGATGCCGAGTTGCAAGCACTGATGGACAAGAGGGCTAAGGAGAATGAGGAAGTCAGCGGTGACGAGGATCTCAGTGAGAGTGACGAAGGGCCGGAGATTGCATAGAATGGCAACACACTTCCTTACGCAGAGAAGTTTTCACCGAGATTCTTTCTCCCGACTTGACGCAGATTCATGAGTTACGATGTGCATCACGGGCCTCTTCATGTGCGGAACATGCCACCCGACCCGGCATTGATCGAAAAATATTCTTCCTTGTCAACGAGTGGCAAAGTCAGCACGCAGCCGTGCAGGTTGGATCCTACGAATGCATCGGAATGGTCATGCAGTCAGTGCATACTTTATATCCAGGACAGCATCATAGCGAGGTTCGTTTTCGCATCGTCGTAGCACAGAAGAACGACCGAAATCTGCGTCCGTACCAGCTCATGTGTGTCGCTGCAGACCGGTACGCGCAACTCGAATCAAAAATGAATTTTTGACTCCTGATTCTATCTTTCTACTCTCTACTCCTTCCAATGCACTTGTCCTCTTCCCCTGACTAAAAAGGAACCTTCTCCCCCGTCCACTCTCTAAACCCTCCAGTCGTTCCTTCATCCCCCTCCCCCCTCCCCTTCAAACACGCCCC
>JANSVK010000275.1:0-24875 GCA_030068005.1 Cladophialophora exuberans | reverse complement strand
TATCTATACTTTAGTAACTTACTTATACTCGCGTTCTCCCCTAGTCTAGTTTATACTTACAAAGGATCTGTAACTAAAGTGGCCCGTATCGGCTACGTAGGAAGCAGCTCTAATATCTTGAGACTCGAAAGCTCGGCGCGTTCCTCGGTTACGAGTATCGCTAACTAGTATTGGTTAGAGATATTATAGAGCAAGTGGTAGCGGAAGATACGGCCCGAACAAAGCCCAGGGACTATATACAGGTAGGCGAGGGTTAAGATCGTGACCTAACATTCGAAAAGTGGGTGTTTCTGGATGCTGGGGGCCACATTTCACCATTACCCTAATCGGTTCAACAAACGCTACGCTGTGAGTAAACCCTTTATAATATATAATACGAGGTGTATTTTAGGTATTGGACTCGAGTGAATTGCAGGCAGAGATTATCACTTCCCTCCACCCTTGCAAGCGACTCATGGTATAGCATTAGCGGTCATGAATAGGTATTATTATTTCGTTAAGTCTCCTAGCTCTAGCTCTAGCTCTATCTGTATGTTCTATTCTTAACTTCTAAAGCCTACTATTTGCGTTCTTAAACTCCGTGCTGAAGGGATAGTTAATATATCCATCCGGCGACTTCACCTTATAAAACGTGTCTCTATTGTATGGGCTCAGGTCAATGCCGTTTGTAATGCGGAATGGTAGATCTAGCGAGGAGATAAAGTAGCGGCTAAATGCAACCACTACATCCTGGTCCTTATCATGCTCATCCACAAGCTTCTTCGCAGTGTCAGGCTTATATCCTCCCGCGATAACGACAGGCGACGTGTTTCCCCACAGATGCACGAAGGGATCGATACTCTTAGACCCCTCAGTATCGGCATTACCCGCGACGCGCGACTCAACGAAATACACGTACGCGAGTTTCAATTCCTTCAAGCCCTTGAGTAGGTGCGAGAACTGCGGGACCGGGTCTTTCATCTTCATGCCCTGGAAGACCCTCCAGGGACTCAGGCGGATGTCGACTTTCTCGGCCCCGACAGCGTCGACGACCGCTTGCGCGACTTCCAGCGCAAAGCGTGACCGGTTCTCCACGCTGCCGCCGTATTCGTCGGTTCAGGTGTTCGTCACGTCCTGGATGAACTGGTCGATCAGGTACCCGTTGGCGCCGTGGATTTGGACGCCGTCGAAGCCTGCTTCGATGGCGTTGCGCGCTGCTTGCGCGTAGTCGGCGATCCAGGATTCAATTTCTTCCTTGGAGAGAGCGCGCGGCGTGACGTGCTCGTCGTCCAGCTTGACTGCGGACGCAGAAACCACGTCGTACGGCGCGCCGGGTCCGGATTCGGCGGCCAGGACTTTCTCGACCGCGGCCCGACCAAGCGCCCAGAGCTGGACGAAGATGTAGGACCCTTTCGCATGCACTTCGTCTGTGACGCGCCGCCACGCTGCGATCTGCTCGGGCGTATAGATGCCGGGAACGTTGGGGTAGCCGGCGGCCCGGGCGGTGATGTAGGTTGCCTCGGTCACTAGTAAGGTGCCCGGTACCGAGGCGCGTTGGCCGTAGTATGTGCTGGTGAAGGGCAGTTGGACGTGCGAGTCGTAGGCGCGGAAGCGCGTCAGGGGAGCCATGGCCAGACGGTGTTGCAGTGTTAGGTTGCCGATTTTCACGGGCTCGAAGAGCCGTGATGCCGGGGAGACGGAGCCCATTGTGGTAATTGGGGGTTTGAAGGGTTGTTTGGGAGGAGGTGGTCTAGGAGCGTTAATCAAACTGGGTTGGAAGAACGTCAGTCAACTAAGAATAAAGACAGGACTTGTCGTCATATGTTATATATATAGTAAGTATGATAGAGAGCGCGGAAATCGAAAACTGTAGCTGTGGTTCAAAAAGATAAGCTATCGAAAACCTCGTATATTAGATTTATGATGCAGGGTGGAAAAGTGCATGCGACTTTTTGCGATCCGAGCAAATGATCGACAGGCACGTCCGTAAAGTCTACCCAGAAAAGGGTCTCCAGGGTCGTTTTGAGCGACAGTTGCCTACAGCAGCTAGAAGGTTCTTCTATGCTTAACCAGCCCGGTGTTTGTTCGGGTTGATTACTAGTAAGATACCGTTTCGTGCCCGTTTTACGTGCGGGAATCGCCCACTTTTTGGAGGAGGGTAATAGAAAAGAGTCTGCGAACATCAGTCAGCAAGAGTTGTTTAAAACGTGTACCGGTATGCTTTCATTGGTGCATATTGACGACATTCCAGAAGCGTTAAGTTCGACGCGATGTGATTGTACGACTAGTGTTTCGTTGACGTACGGATTGTCGAGCCGGGGAACGATCGGTCCTATAAATCGCTCCGATCTTCAGGCGAGAGACTTGTGTCTCAGATCTTGGCAGGCACGAGGATAGGATAAAAAGTCGGCTGAGGCATTTTGGATGTAGTTTCAACTTTTCCATGGAACAATGCTTGCTCGGATTTTCCAAATCTTCTCGGCACCTCCAGATTGCGGTTCCAACGTGTTGCAAAGCTTGAAGTTCGAAGTTTCCAATGGGTAATCGATCTGTGTGGTAGAATTCGTGCTTGCGTGATGATTCCGCAATGATGACATGGCCATACAAAATAGTCAGTGCCGTGATCTTTTTCTCGATCCCAGATAGTATTCACAAATCAGTATAAGGAATCTGAGGCAAATGTGATAATATCATTGTAATGATCAGGTGTAAGGTTGACACACCTTTAAGTTCTTCCTGCCAAATAACCAAGAGTTTACCCTACATTCCTTCCTCAGTGATACTAAAAGAGTTGGATCAACTGTTTGGACCTTTGGATCCTGTATGACAAGCCTTCTCAAGCCTTTGAGAGCCGTTGGGTAGTCCTGCTCGCCGCACTCTCGAGAGATCGAGGGGACGTAATTAGTTAAATGTCGCAGACTGTCACCGGCAGCAGGTACGGGGTGAGGTAGGTATTGACCCGGTGGTAGTTTCGTCTACGTATAGCTGTTCAACAGGCATAGGCAAGCTTTGTAAAGGGACGGGACACGGTCCGGGGAGCTACAAACAGAATATAGGACACGAGACGCGTCATATCTGTACTCGGTATATTTGCCAGAGGTAGTGGCAGTGCGCCTGTACGCCACGTGACCAGACTGTCAGAGGGTTCCGGTTCAGCACCGTGACACAGACTTAGTTTTACCGCACGCCTAGCCACGATTCAGAGGTATCGCGACAATTCACTGTCGCAACTTTCAAGTAAGATGCTCGCCCCAATGACTCGTCCTTCAGAGGCCATCGCAGTATTTACTTATGTCTGAATTGTCTCATCATTTCGATGGCGTTAAAATAATGCTTGAAGTGTTTTCATATTTGCCTAAATCCACTGCTTGAACTGAAGCGTTAAAGAATAGAGTACACCGATCAGCGCGTAATCTAGACCGTGGCATAGGCATCGGATTATAAAATCTTGATTGCCATGTTGCTTTACAATACTTCCAAAAGTGGACTGCCCAGACTTTTCTTTGTACACTGACGACGTACCTGATCAAAAATCTTTCTTAAATCTGAGTTGTTGCTGTGATGTCGGTAAGGAGACTGGATTGCTGCCTCGTAGAAGGCGTAGCAATGCTTTTGGAAGCAAGTACATGGGTTCGAAGGAAGTCTAACTATAACTAGATCTCTCATCTTTCCGATCCCGTGCAGTACTAGTCTCCCGATGTAACACGATTTCACAAAACTGTTCTGTCAATCTCATCTTCGACTCGACGGTGGCGGTCACCGAACATATTGGGTGATCCAATATCCTGCTGGTGAGACCATGGGTGGATGTTCGGTGGCCTTTTTCGCTCAGCAGTGACCTCCAGATACTCCAGCTCTTATGAGATGCTGCTCCTGCGTAACTTACAGTACTTGTTGAGGTTTGACACTCCTAGTCTTCCACCCAGCTTGGATGACAATACAGACTCTCATGAACTGTGCTCTGTGCTCATGATTTCCCGCGTGCCATTTCACGCAAAGACTTGTGTTTTTGTGGTCTCTTCGGAAGCTACAGCACCGCTTCAGCTGTTGAGGCTCACTCAGCTGTTAAGCCTCAATTTCCTGGCTTTGTTGTCACGCTTTCCGGTCGAGACCGCCAGTTTTCGAGGTCGAAGTGAGTGATCGTCTCTCAATATGGGAGATCGATTCATGGAGAGACGACAATGCTGATGTGTCTGGGATGATGGGCTGAAGGAGGGAGCGAGGTGATTGCCTTTTCAATGAGCCTCAGTTTCTTCGTTTCCTTTGCACTTTCGAACATCACCACTTCATCTGATGTCTCCACCTCTGCGTTCTTTCGAATACTGATGCACTTCTTCTCATTTGCTGGGTATATATGCCGTTGACAGGATCTGCATAGACCGTCTCATCCTCACGGCGGTCCCGACTGTCGATTCCTGGAGCTTGTAGAACACAGAGGATCGCCTGAGAATGGAGAGTTTTGATGTGTCTCGTTAGAAACGGAAATTGCCGACACCATTTGCACGCTTCGTGCTCAAAGCAGTCAAAGTCTTGCCTCGATCCTGCTGGCCCAAGAATGAAGTTTATTATGAGTGTTCACCAGGACCGCCCGGCGAACGAAGAGAGCGTTCGGAGACCAAAGTTTTGAAACGGTGCCAAATAACAGGGTGGATCAATGGTATCCATGTGGATGCTTCGCCGGTGGTCAAAAACCGGCCGGAAGATGATGTGATGGTTTTTTCGAGTTGAGATGCCTTGGAAGAGGACGCTTTGTAGGAGTGCCACTTCGACCGCAGAATAGGGCACTTACGTTCAGTTGTTGTGTCTAGGGTGCCCCAATTTCCCATGGCGGAGTCTAGAACGTCTTCATTGCCACTTACGGTAACGACAGAGGGCTTGAGAACTGCGACCCGAGACTCCCCTAAGTGATCGATTGAGGAGATGTGAGGGGAGACACGTTTCCACTCAATCTAGCTAATTATCGTTCTTCTACCACTTGTTGTGGGGCAACGCGCACGGTGGTCATTCGAGGGATCGTTTGCCCTTGGTCTGTAATGACTGGCAAAAAGATCTGGACCAATCACATTGTACAGGCCTCAATGATTCACTTTGAACAAAGTCCGGACGAGATAAAAATTGGTACGAATCCTATTGGTGATAAAGTTCATGCTGTGCATCTAACTCGCCCAGGAGATGTCAAGCGAAGGGCAAATAGTTATGGCTAGGCAGGGCCCTGGGATAGAAGACTTTGGCGATCTGATCCGTTTATTCCACATTACAGCTGCTCGCGTGTCGTTGATGATAGCTAGACCCGACGGTCCCTACCTCTTCTGAAACCGGAAGAGGTAGTCGAGCTAAGGTAGCATGTTGGGGTTTGAACTACGTAAGATTGATACAATAACAATGGCCCTTGGCAAAATTTACCAACCCCCTGAGAGACACTCGGTGGCGACCATAGGGTGATGGAATCGACATCCTACATCTGCCGTATCTGTTGAAGTATACTCAGTAGGTACCCAAGGTTCTATGAAATTGCGTCCCGGTCAGCTCGAATGAGGAAGGTCGAGCGTAGGTCAATTTATTAACGTTTGTAGGTGTTTGTCAGAGATTCCACGTGATCTGAGCACTGACAATGGATAACTGATGCTGTATTCAACTAACTGTAGACTCTATAGACAACGACTCGACGCTTAAGGCGAGGAGAGAACCTCTCTCTACCCAAGTTGGGTGGTAAGGGGTTCTTGTACTGCTTCCTCAGCTTATGTCACGTGTGCCTCTCAGTTGTAGACCTGTCCATGGCAGCCGAGCTGCCTGACCTATATGACTCTCACCCAAGTTGGGTGAGAGTTATACTCACTGCCAAGATATTCGTGACAGTGTTTGATGCTCAAATCATGTGAATCCCAGTTTGGGTAGAATACCCCACATCCCAGGACCAACCCCGTTGGGATCAACCAATCTACTTTCTCTAGCAGCGAATGCCACATTTTCTTCTCCTAGAACTGCTGAGACCACACGTCCCCACGTTCACCTTCAGGTCTGCCCGCGTCGCAATGTCAACACATCAACAGATGTTCTTCTCTGAGCACACAAATGGAGGAGCTCAAGTCAGACTAACTGTCCCACATGTAGCACTACTATTTCGTTTTCTTAACGTCGATGCCCTTGCCTAACCGTGTGCCAGATTTTCTGATCAGCAGAAGACCCGAGTACCAAATCCACATTTCGATCAATCTCTCAAAGAAGAGATGAATGCCTCGGAAGCCGGCGAACAATCGCAACTTCTCAAGACTGCCCAGGGTGTCATAGAAGGCTACAATCAATTCAAAGTAGAGGCCTTGATAGCGTCGCGAGCAAAGCACTGCACCCACCAAATACACCCTTTGCGGTTGAACAGGCCTCTGATCGCTAGCAGCCAGGAATACAGCGACTACTTCGGTCCCGGCATGAAGTATTTCAAAAACTTCCATATTGAGGTTCTGGACCTTGTGGAGGATGCAAGCCGGCACCGGGTAGTGCTGCATGCAAGATCATCTGCAGAAACTATTGTGGGCCCATACAATAACGAGTACATGTGGTGGATTCAGATGAACGACCATGACAAAGAGGTCGTCGCAATCAAGGAGTTTGTCGACAGCGGATACTTGGAAGCTTTCTCCACCAGATTCCGGTCCAAAATCGCTGAAATTGAGCATCGCTGAACACAATGTGAAAGGCTTATGAGGGTTATCGAGTGGATACGTTAACCTTCGGCCATGTCTGCGCTTCCACTTTGGTAGGAAATAAAACAAACAAAAACTGGCGATTCGAAGATTGTGAGGCGAGTTCTAGATCTGCTTCGTCTCTACTGTATCTTTGCTTTGCCATGTTTCTCGTACTCTGACCTCGGCTGAAAACCAAGTTCGAAGTCGACGTAACTTGGATATGGGGTATCGTCCGTGAGAGCCGTGGTCGCAGTCCAATGCTTATGCATGAATCGTCGCGTTTCTGCATCGTCTGCGATGCACCTGGCGAAGTCAATCAGCGATATCCCTTTTAATCGACCTTCAACGTCCTTCGGGTCGTCCTTGTACCATCCTTGGTAGTGCTGAGCTCGTGGTGTGTCTTCCATGGGAACCAGATCGTAACTGATCTCGATGGGATCTTCTGAGGCACATGGGCGATATAGAGGAGGAGGAGACGCGTACGACCACTTGAAAGAAGTATTGCCTTCGAAGAACATATAAGTCACGCGAGCCCCAATGACGAAGTCTTGACTGGCGTCCTTTCGGAATGCGTTGTCCAAGTACTCTCGCAAGAACTGCCTGTCCTCCTCCGTATCGGTGCCGTTAAAGACTGCCAGCCTGGCAGTTCGAGCTTTGCGCAAGCCAGTCCCCAACGGTCCAAGTCGCTCCTCCATATATTGAACGGTTGCTTCGGAGTCTGCAAATGCTTGTCGGAACTACAATGTATTATAGACTTAGTCCACGTTCTTCCCCATTCTGGATCATTTTGAGGCCAGACAAATTTTTGATTCACACTTACGGCTCTCCAAAAGTGGTTAGACTGAGCAGCGCTCATGTACTGCTCCTCAATCGGGAATTCCAGGCTTCCGGTGCCACCCACCATAATGAAGTAGGGGACTTTGGCGATTTTAACGGCTCGTACAACTTTGCGGGTGACCTCGATGAATGGCACTGTGGTATCCGGTTAGCAAACTTGACACTCCCGATGATCGTACAATCATGGTAATCCTTACTATACACTAAAGCTTCTTGGCCCGTGGAGTGCGGACCAAAAGCGCTATAAATTTGCCTTATCAGCTTAAAGCTCTCAAAATGGCAAGAACAAAATTGGGAATGCCGGCACGATTCTCGTACTTGATCACACCATCGTAACCCTTGAAGGCATCAATGAGTTCCAAGAAGCCACAATTAGCCACATCTAAGACTAGGGGCGTGTAGTTCTCATGTTTTCCAAGCTTCTCAGGATGTCGAGCCAGGCCAGTCACTTTATGCCCTCGGTGCACGAGCTCAACGGTGATGTATGATCCTCCATTACCGGTGGCGCCGATTACCAGGATGTTGAGAGGCTTCCGTGCAGATTGAGTGGAAGGCATTCTTAGTCGGGGCGACAGCTGAAGAGACTGTATAAACGGAGAAGGTGACGGACATGTGTTGATTTAATGAGCCTTATAATAGATTCTCGATATTATTTCGTCCAATCCTCGGCGACTTCCAAGGGCGCAGAGCGGGGGTCGACGAACGGATCTGGACATAGCCTAGTCCCCACCTCCTTTTTCTAACACCAGCACTTGCGGCGCTGATTCCTGCAGTTGGCCATCTGCTCCGCCATCCCCGCAAATGCATCAACTGGGTTTTGGGGCCCCGCTGGGATGTCCACAGACTTTGCTGTCCGAATATGGGTGGGAGATGGACTATACTGCCTGGCAGTAGTAGAGATAAAAAGCCCAAAGGCGACGCCGATTCAATTGCCATCACGTGAAGTTGTCATATCTATTTTGCCAGAGTGCTGAATTGTCTACTTCTCCTGGTCGGCATATTTTCCTTTATGATGGACCCTCCAATTGTCGAACGGCTTTCTCTGGACAAGCCAGAAGTCGCAGTCGATACCAAGGAGAGTATCGACGATCGAGCGGTTCCGTCCCCAGCACTCACCAAAAGGCAAGAACAACGGCTAAGGCTTAAGATCGATTTGAAGGTCGTGGCCATGTTGTCTATCGTCCTTGCTATCTCCATCATAGACCGTATCAACATCGGCTCGGCAAAGGTGTTAGGCATGGAGGAAGACCTTAAGATCAATCAAGGGGCGCGCTACTCCATCTGTCTTTTGGTTTTCTTTCCTGCATATTTCATGGCAGAGTTACCGTCCAATATGTTGCTGGTGAAGTTTGGCGCCAACACCTGGATCTCCATCATCACTTTTGGCTTTGGCCTTTGTATGCTAGGGATGGGCTTCGCACCGAATTGGCACGTTCTGGCATTCCTTCGCTTTATGCTGGGACTGTTCGAGGGTGGCATCTTTCCAGCATGTGTCTACCTCCTCAGCTCATGGTACCCGAGGTACAGCCTGCATCGCCGACTTGCTGCGCTGTACGGCGTAGGTACTGTTGCGTCAGCATTTGCTGGTCTACTGGCGTACGGTATAGGGCATATGTCTGGAATCAGGGACATGCTAGGGTGGCGTTGGATTTTTATCGTAGGAATTCCCTGGCTCACGAGACCACTTCTTTCCCCTGTTGGACAAAATACTGACCAGAGGCTATGGCCATAGCTCGAAGGCACTGCTACCATGTGTCTCTGCCCATTTACCTACTCCCTCGTTTCTGACTTTCCGGATAAGGCAAAATTCCTTGAAGGCGACGAAAGGGCTTTTATTCTTGCTGAGCTCACAAAAGACCTGGGCGATAGCGCCACAGAGGCACTCAGCTGGAAAATATTTAAGAATCACTCTGGAGATTGGCTACTGTGGTCTGGTTCTGTTATGTACATGTGTGTCGGAATTCCCACATATGGCCTAGCTTTTTTCACACCTACAATTCTGGAAGTGAGTCCAAATCCAGGGAATTTCAAAAGAGTGAAGACACGAATCATTGACTGTTCTGTGCAGGGTCTGGGCTACTCTGGCTTGGACGCCTCTTTGCGCTCGGTACCTCCGTACTGTGCTGGCCTGGGTATGCTCTTCCTAACCGCCTGGATCGGTGATAAATGGCGCAAGCGAACCCCCCTCATCATTTTCCTGTCTCTCTTGACCCTGACTGGCATGCTACGTGAGGCCCTCCACACCTCTCGGTGCTAGATCTGTCTGCTGACCGAAATGTCTTAGTCGTCCGACCTGGCCATTCGAACCAAGTGCGTTATCTAGGTATATTCTTTGCGATCATGGGCTGCATCGCAAACCAGATGTGTGTCTTGTCGTTTGTGCAAAACAATCTGGTCGGAAACTCGAAACGCTCCTTGGCTTCTTCTTTCAATATCGCTGGAGGCGCCATCGGGGGTGTCATTGGCAGCACCATCTTCCGAGCGCAGGACGCCCCGAACTACGACCCTGGATTATACACCGTCACTGCTCTACAGGTTCTTGCAGTAGCTTGCGCCACTATCTCTCTGGCTGTCTTCTACAGGGCAAATCGGCGCGCAGACTTGAATGGCGAAGTCCTCAACGGTATTGAAGGCTGGCGACATACCTTGTAGGGTAGCTACTACATTGGCATTAGTTGATGGTCGAGATGGAACAGTCTGGACGCCTTGGAGTGATCTGGCAGTAGCCACAAGAGTAGACGTCTTGATCGCCACTTTGGCACTGGGTTCGTCGTTTCCGTCAGCGTTGCTGAAGCCTTTGAGTGTACCTACTCAGGCAAGAGCATGTCGATGGGCTCGTCAGACAATTAGCAGGCGGTGCTCAACAGATTCCAATCATGCCACCACCGCGAAGATCTAGTGACACCAAAGCAATGCCAAAGAGTTGGTTGAAGAGCACTTGGTTTGAGACTGCGAGGGAGCCTCTGCACAAGATGCCAGCCTATAGCGACTAATCTAGATAAAATAGCTTCTTTCCATGCCCAACATTAGTAGAACCAATAGCGTTGGCATATATTGTTGTCCTTACGTGACAATTATTCTATGCGTCGTATGAGCCTCGAAAGAGCATGAGAGGTTGAGAGCAGATGCTTGCCCGATTGACCCTTTTCTGCGGCCTTGGTGATGGCCTCTTCGAAGCATCCCCCATCTTTGATATCGATCAGGGTGAAGATGAGTTTAAGACTTGAAGGGCCGCTCACAAAATTGTTGTCGGTTGTATCAGCGCCAGGTACTGAGCCGGATTAAGAGTGGCCACCTATCTTTTCTCGTGCGTCCTTCTATTTCCTGCTACGTACTCTGCTCTTACCGAGTTCGTGCCTGTTCCCTTCGTCATGTTCAAGCCCCGTACACACCACTTTCCACATCTTCCGCCCAACATGCCGGCATTCATCAGTTCGGCATGCATGGTTGTTGAAAGGGTTTTGATGCCCAAAATCACGTGAATCCTGTATTAGGAAGGCCAACAACGCCAATGTTCACTTTCCGACCAGAAATAAAGGCGCTGTAGGAATGCTTGCATTCTCGGGTGAGAGTCGAAAAATCCAGCATTTCGGGACAATTTCCGTATGTCGATTTCACACCTTTTCCCATGCACCCGGTCTGGCTGGGTACCAGGGTGGCGACATTAGTCTGCTGAGTCGTCAAATCTGCTGAAAAAAGCAATGTGGGGGCCCCACATTGACCGCATTGGGCATCAATACTGGGCAAACATGAACGACCGGGAAGAGCACATCCTATTTTTAGTACACGACTTGTGGTAATGTCGGAGTCCACTCTGGTCTTCCAGTAGCGAACTTGTAAAGTCGTTTGACAAAAATCCAGCTCTATCTCTCTGGCAACGCGCCCCATGAAAAATGGAGGACCAAAATCATACTTCCTTGAAAAGACTTGAGACGCAGGTTTTGGTCGTTGGTGCAGGGCCCGTGGGTGCTTTGACCGCGTTGATTTTGGCTCGCAATGGGTTGGCTGTCACTCTCGTCGAGGCAAATGCTGATGCTGACGACAGTCCCCGAGCAATGGCTTTCCAGCCACCTGCTCTGGCTGAGCTGGTGGAGGCCGGCATTTATGATGAGGTGATGGACCAGAGTGTCAAGAACGCGGTTATATCGTGGTGGCGCGCGGGCACCGGGCCCAAGAAACAGCACTTGGCAACGATCGCGACGACAGAAGGCCATGAGCCTTTTTTGACCGGTCTGAACTGCGCGCAGTCGGTGGTTACGAAGACTATACTCTCACACCTGCAGCAAGAAGCAACTGCATCAATTCATTTCGGACATCGAGTCATAGACGTGACATCGAGAGATGGTGAAGAACTAGTGGTGGTCACAATCGAGGAGACCAAATCCGATTCAAGCAGCAGAACGTTTGAGATCTCGGCGAGCTGGGTTGTGGGAGCAGACGGTGGGCGGAGTACGGTTCGCCAGGGAGCCGGCATTGAGTTTGAAGGATTCACTTGGCCAAAGGAGGAATTCGTGGCGACCAATGTGTACTATCCTTTTGACCAATATCGATACACCAACCGCAACTTCATCATCGACCCTGTGAACTGGGCAATTGTGGCAAAGATAAGCAATGAAGGGCTTTGGCGTGTGGCGTATGGCAGCAAACCGGGGTTGACAGAAGCTCAGATCAGAGAAGAGCTCCCCAAGAGGTACAAGTACCTGCTTCCAGGACCGGGGTCAGATTACAAAGTCGAACGGGTCAACAGGTACCGACCCCATCAACGATGTGCTACAACGTTCCGCAAAGGCTGCATCCTCCTTGTTGGTGACGCCGCACACTTAAACAATCCCATCGGGGGATTGGGCTTGACTACGGGCATTTTAGATGCGGGTCCGATGGCCAGGGCTTTGACCGCTGTGATTCAGAGGGGCGCCCCCAAGTCTTTGCTGGACAGATGGAGTGAATTGCGTCGGAAGACATGGTGGGAAGGAACCAATCGACAGTCCATAGAATTCAAGCGCATCGCACAGCAAGGTGGCTATGGAGACGATCCACATGGGATCTGGGTCCACGACGAGGTCGCAGAGAAGCAAGGGATGATGTCGCATATCGCACACGTAGGGCTAGAAATGAAGGAGAAGGACGAGTCATTGTACGAAGCCCTGAAAGTCCCTGCGAATCAGCGAGCTGCGAGAAGACGTGTCTGGGAGTTAGCTTTACTACCAGATTGGATGGCGGATTTTGAAGATATCCTAGTCACAGAACGCCGGCGCAGGCTGCGTCCTGATGAACCATGAACAATAGTAGCAACTCGATATTTGAAGAGCACATTATATTCGATGACCAGGTAACGATGTTAAATACACGAGGTCGGTGATTTTTGGGGGGCAAGCAGGCATCTACGGCAAAGTGCGAGTCTCGCAATTATAGACCTAGAAGTGCACCCCGGCATACTGACTATTATAGCGGCTCATACAAAATCATATCCGTTCCCAAGTCGACAGAGGACTTTCGGAATCTAGTCTCCATCTTGTATAACTGCTCCGCTCTGGAACAAGCAACTGCGTTCTTTTTGTCAATTATAGAACACGAAAAGGCGAAAGGGCGTGGAACATACAGCCCCAAACCCATCCATTCTCCATCATAGACCGTAATGCCCCCAGTGGGGCGGCAGCCAGAGTTTGGTCTTGGTAGAAAGGGTCATCCATCTCCTGCACAATCTCGCGAACGACCGATATCAAGCGTTGTGTCTCCGGATCGGAACGGCCCTGCTTACTCGCTGCCCACAACCAGTAACCAAGGAGAACGGCTGCTTTACCATTAGATATGAGCAGCAGAAGTTGGAGCAACATACCTCCTTCGAACCCGGCAACAATGTAATGGAACCCCATCTCAAGAGGTCCAACGCGCGCAACATGCTTGAAGCCTACTTTGGCACGAAGTGAGAGATGTGCTGCAGCGAATTTGGCAACGCGGTGGAGGTTGCTCCATTGAGCCTCCGTCCGTGGTATAGCTAAGTCCTCAAGCTCTCTAGACAATCCAAGCTCACCCACGGGCAACATCTGCTCCGCCAGACGTCGTTGACTTGCGGATACTTGTGCCTGTATTGGTGGCAGCCGTTGTCCCAATGAATCACAAACAGCCGCCTTCAGCAACTTGAGCCGTCGCGGAGAATAGGTGTGGTAGTAGGCTATCATCAATAGCGGAACACAATCTGTCATGAGCGGATCCTGATTGTAGTAGAGGGGATTTGCGGCGCTCTGTGGGTGGCCTTTCCACATCTTCTCATATGCGTGTAGGGATGTTTCGATTGTGACAACCCACGGTACTTGGTCTACGTCGGCGCCATTCTCGAGCAAAGACATATTTGTGGTCCGTTCCAGCGTTATAACATGGATGAGAAGCCCACTGATCAGCAGTAACATTCCAAAAGGGCTGACGGAGGTGGTCAGAGGTTTATTTTGGAGAAGCGTTGCAAGTGCATAATAGAATTTCGCCTTCGAAGACCGCGTTTGTTGGGCCTTCTTGAAGATGGAGCCCCAGGCCTCTTCTGTTTTCGTGGCCCAGAGATCTTGCGGGGAAGGGAGATCCAGATCAAAGTCTTCGAGATTTGGCAGGGGTATTGAAGAGATTTGACCATCTGCGAGGAAGGTCCCACAGAGAACTAAGATCCATGCGCTCGCCCTGAGAGTATTAGTCAACAAGACAGCAATTGGGCAGTGGGCTGTACCTCTGAAAAGACTCAATTTGTATCCACGTATGCCAAGAATGAGGTAAGACAGCTTTAGGCAAGCCAGCTCGAAATATCTAGGTCATATGTCAGCCTATAGAGTCAAAAAACTAACTGCGACCCTGAATATCGACATACTAGCTCAGCTCTCAAGAGATGACTTAGACCGGCCCGAACGAGAGGCTGTTGCCCCCGGCATATGGCAAAATGAGCCAATAGAACATGCGTTTGCAGTCTCCAGACAAGATCAGCTGGGTCGCAATCTCCGGGAATCGGTACGGCATTCTTATTTTCATGCTAGTAGTCCTGTCAACACATGGCGAGCATTCGAAAGGCTGAGCGTACCGCATCGAGCAGTTGGCTGCCAACATTGTAGAGAGCCATGGCGGATTCTGGCTCGCCGGCGTACAGAGCGCCAATAGAGAAGATGGTTAGCGTTAAGGGGGCTATGAAGGGTCAATTTCAACTTTGTACAAGAGAAAGGGGGGACAAACGAGGGCTCGTCGTAGGCCGGAAGGTGGAGAAATGAATGATAGGAGTATGCGGGTCGAAATAGCGAACGTAGGCGGTAAGGTAACGGCCGATCGTGTGCTTCGATGGAGGAATGAATTGATTTGCATCGCCAGTTAAAGTGGCGAAGGAGTGCACGCTAGCCATGAATTCGATGGTATCCAATTCAATGCTGACCGGCGGAGACAACATACTTTCGATGCCGGCTTCAGATGTGAGTGCAGGGTTTTCGGTTGCCCGGTCCTCTGCCATCTTCCCAGTCGGCCTCGGACCTGATGCACCTGGCAATGATCCTGGGGGTTGAGGAGCGGATGGAGGATGATCTGGTTCCGGGAACAGCAGGAAAGGTGAGCCGAGAGCCATATCTGGGTCCAGTTCGTGAGTTCGGAAGAACTCTCCAATATTTTCAGGAAGCCACACGTCTTGTTTGTCGCTCAAAAAAGGGTCAATAAATGGTGAGGCATTCGAAGGTGGCCTTTCCCCGGGTTTATCAGACATGGCTTCATCTATCACAAGATCCAACCTATCCTGATTTTGACTAAGTTGATGTACGCTTCGAGTTGTGGGATTTTGAGAAGCTGTTGTCATCGAAGTGCTTCGACGGTGTGAAGATCCTCCAGATTGCTCAGAAGTGACGGGGGGTGCTGTAGGATCCAGATCTTCTGCTCCTGGAAGTAATTGCGGATCCTCCATGGCCGTCTGACCTGGAGGATTCTGATGGCGCTCAGTCGGGGAGTCAGTCCACTCGCCAACATAGTTAAATGATGTTGACAGGTTCGGCGGAGTGGGTTCCATAGCATGTTGATTCCCAGATAATGATGCTGGGGACGGACTTCCTGCATCTGTCGGTCGAGCTGGATGGAATTTGCGGACATGGCGTAGCAGGGTGTCTTTCCGGGTGAACTTACTCGAACATTGCTGGCAGGGGTGCAACCGCTCGTTCCCGTCTGGAGGATATGAAGGTGTCAAACAAGTTTTAACCTAACAGTGGACATCCACAAAGAGATGAATGACTTTGCTTGACTTACGCGCGAGCTCATGACGCTGCAAATGTTCGCCTCGCGAGAACTCCTGCCCGCATATCTCACACGTTCGTCGTGTTTTCGGTCTTGGACGGTTGTCCAGCTTCCATGGTCGCAGGCGCATGTCAGTTTTAGGGGGTGGTGCTGGAGGCAACCTTGGCCGGTTTGCTTGGTGCTGGGCAGCGTCGATGTGAACAATCGCCTCATGTAAGATCGCCATGATGGTGGAGGCCCAAGATATTCTCCGTCAACAGCGGCACGCCGCGCAGCGCTCAGGGCCTGTTGTCGAAGAGAAATTTTGATAGCGAAGCGAGTAGAAGAAGGACCTTTGCGGTGCTTGGTTGAAGAGAGAACGACTAGTCGTGCCCGTTCTCGGAAAGTGCGGGGTTGCCTTGCCGATTCTCGACCCTGTCAAACTCGTTACCTTTCCAGACTGTCTCAACCTAGTTAGTAGTCGCCGGAATCCCTTGGTCGTCAGGCGCTAGGCCACTTGCAGACGACAAGGTCTACCTTTTACACAGGGAAGTAGATCGACATCAAATTGTTCGTGTCTAGGCACCGACTAAATGATATTGGGAGCAGCATGTTACGTTGTTTCCGCTAAGAAAGCTACCGGGTACTAGTAAGCAAGGTTTTAGTCATGCTAACAAAAACTCGAAGGCTGTAAGCATTATGTCCTTCACATAATTCCAGTCTTAGTCTTCAGTATCAGTCATCAGCAATCGATAAACTGTTCCAAAAGCGAGAGTGAATGGTGCTGTTTGTTCCGAGGTGAGGCTGTCCTCAACCTCCAGGCTCCCGCCCCGGCGCGACTCGCCGGTGCATTCAGCAGCATGTTCCGGCATTCGAACGACAGACTGCAACATTGCTGAACATCGAAGCGAGTTCTTTCTCAGTCCAAGTGATGTGTGCCTGCAGAAGTACCTCCGTCATTCGCCAGACCTCCTAGAAAGTCTATTTTCAGGACGTGGAGCTGTTTCTTGGTGATCTGCTCTGCAGCTTCTGGGCTGACAAAGGCGTCCAGATCATGCTCGCAATCTACATATCTTCCCTTTAATGAGGCTTTGACTCGTCCAGTCGCTAAGAAAACACAGACTGCGGCACATAGGTCTGGAGATGTGCGGAAATTCTCCAGCCACTTTGGTCGGTTGGAAGCCAATCGAGGATATGCCTGCGCGATCTCGGGAAGCATGGGGCCTAGATAGGACTCTCGTCAGCAACAAGAACAGGAGACCCATGAATTAGTAGTGACAAACGCTTGGACATGTTCGTGAGGACAGCACCCGGATGGCAGCAATACACATGAATACTCTCCCCAAGGCCATCCGCATCGAGATCTTTCTGGATGGCTTCGGTTGCCTTAATTACTCCAGCTTTGGAGATGGAATAGCCCGCCAGATACGGCACGGACACAGTGCCAGCACGAGACGCCACGTTGATGATGCAACCGTGGCCGCGAGCCTTCATGCTCGGCAGGATGTTGAATATTGTATCGAGCACCTAAAGCTTATCATATCAGCGTTTCGCTCTAGGACATAGGAAACAGAGTGTCCCACCCCTCCAAGGTTAATTTCCACCTCTCGCCAGATGGAAGAGAACGTTTCAAGAAATATAGGTTTCGAGGCGCAGACGCCAGCAGCATTGATGAGAATATCTACCTCGCCGACTTTGTCTCGGACTTTTCGGATCATGTCCTGCACCTGTCCTGGTTTGCTGATGTCGGATGGAAATGCGGTAGCATTGACTCCTTCCTGCTGACAGAGCTCGACCGTTTGATCCAACCTCTGCGCCACAATGTCAGTGACAGCAAGGGTAGCACCAGCCATCGCGAAGTGTTTCGCGATTCGCTGTCCAATGTCACCACCTGCCCCGGTTACGAGAACGACTTTCCCGGCGTGGGCATACCCGAGGTTCCCCGGATCGACTAAAGCATAAACCTCAGAGTGAAGCTTCGGTGCAGAGACTGACATGGTAAATAGAGGTTCAGTCAGTGCTACTCATCACTTCTAGGCTCACTAAGCAAATCCTGCTGAGCGGAGCAATTTATTGCTCTTCAACCTATTTTCCCATATGAATTGACATGTGTGCCTAAAATGATCTTCCACACAGCCGTTGTTGAACTATCCGATCCAATTTCGATCCCCCACCTTGCCCGCGAACTTTAAAGCTGACCCCGCCCAGCTTTCGGGCGCCACACCAAACAACGAGGAGTAATGTTATAATGTGGCCGCCAGATTCCGAATGTGGAAGTCGCTATGTTGTAGGTTCAGATCATGTCGTTGATGCTGCATCTGACGTTTCTGCAAAGTCCACACAAATTTCTAATTCACCATCACGATGGCGGCGAAGACCGAGACGCGTGAGCTGGCAACATTTTTGTCCCAGCTAACATTTGACCAGCTTCCTCTGGAGGTGATAAACGTGGCGAAGGCCTCGATCTTGAATGTACTCGGTTGCGCCATAGGCTCGTCACGTGCCTCGTCACGGAGCAAAGCTATTGCGGCCTTGTTGCCCGACAAGATCATTGACAGTGCGGCGGCGATAGTCACAGCTACCATTTGGGGTTACTCGGGGCGTACAGACATCGAGACGGCAGCCATACTCAACGGAATAGCGGCGACTGCGGCGGACTATGACGATACGATTCTTCGCACGGTAATCCATCCTTCTTGCACGGCCATTGCAGCAGTGTTACCATGGGCAGAGGCATATCATCTCTCAGGGAAGGAGGTGATACTGGCTTTCGTGGCAGCTCTTGAGACCCAAGCGGCGGTTGCAAATAGCATATCGCCATCTCATTATGACAGCGGATGGTGAGCATCCCTTATGTATCAATGTATTTATACCGCGAAATCCAGTGAACTGATTTCAAAATGGCGGCAAACAGGCATATCACCGGATCAACTGGGGCATTCAGCGCCGCAGCAGGCATTGCGAAGCTGTTAAAATTGACGCCGGATCAATTTGCAGGGGCTTTGGGCCATGCATCAAGCATGGCTTCAGGGACACGAGCCGTGTTCGGCACAGACACCAAGACGTTGCACGTCGGCCACCACGCGCGAAATGGCATTCTCGCTGGTAAACTAGCTCTGAACGGCTTTGATAGCTGTGCTGCACCAATTGAGGCGTGGGCGCGACTTGTTTCCACCACCGTCGACACAAGTCTCATTGGTGACTTGGCCCGGGGCGGCCCCTGGCAGATCCTCACCAACACATTCAAACCGTATCCTTGTGGGATCGTCATTCACCCGCTCATTGACGCCTGCTTAGATGTCCATCGCTCATTCTCGAGCGGATTTGAGGTCAAAGAAGGCCCACGGGACCTGGAAGATCTTGCAGCGGTACACGTCACTGCCAATCCCCAGCTGGTGAGGCTGTGCAACGTTCGCCACCCTCGTACTGGTTTGGAGACCATCTTCTCCTTGTACCATGGTTGTGCTGTCGGTCTTGTTTACGGCCGTGCTGGGCCAGCAGAATTCTCGGACAAAGTAGCATCCGATGTACCACTCGTCCACAGCCTGAGAGACCGCATCTCTGTGCAGACGGATCCGAGCTTGCGCGATGATGAAGCCTATCTCCGCTTCAAATCACGCAGCATGGGGGATAGCCCGGAGTCGATCAGGATAGTCTACATCAAACATGCGACTGGCTCAATGGCAAATCCTATGACTAGGGATCAGTTGGAGAACAAGTTTCTTTACCAGACGGAGGAAATTCTAGGTAAGGAGCAAACAAGAAAGGCAATGCAGGCTTGTTGGAACTTGGACTCGATGGAAGATGTTGGCACACTTGCCAGACTATTTTCGACACAAGAATGATGGCTGACGCCCTTGACAGAATCTCCAGTGACTGTTGTTGTTCTCCCAAGTCAAGTTATCTTTATAATACAGCGCGTGCCTCAATCATAAAAGACAATTGGTGAGGCGGAAGAGGTCCGGGGCTCCATTGTAAGGCCAACCCGGTGCTGAGGCCGAACCCCATAGATCTGATTCTTGCAAGTCTGATACGAACATTGTCAGTCCTTCAACCTGCTAAGCCATATGGCAACAATCATTAAAAATAGCTCACGTTTCTTATCTATTGAACATCATTACTACTCACACTCTGCAAGAGATGTGATTCTTGGTGGTTGAAAGTAGAGCGGGATACTTTTTACATCCTTAAAACTTATGAAACAAGGTGTGTTAGTCTTCTCATGCTATATCATGTCTCAATATATTGATTGTCTTTCAATATTTAGACTCTGCCTTGTACTCGACCTTTTCCAACTCGTTGCCTCTAGCCTTTGCCTCCTCCCAATCCTGGCGTAGCACTGCAGCGTGCTGCGGACTCCGTGCGTGGATATCTGGTTTTAATTTAGCGATGAGACAGAGCGTAGTATGTGTGTCAGGATACGCACCACAGACGAATGGTCTCGGGACGGCCATGCCACCAGGCAAAAACCCCGTTTTATAGCTTGCGTCAACAGGGATGTCGTTGCCACCTTCATCTTTGGCGAGTTGAAGGTCGAAGCCCCACATCAGACGAGCAATGTTAATGAAGAGACTCCGCTCGGCAACGTGCATGCCTGGGCAGATTCGACGACCTCCACCATACGCATAATGGTCGCGCATGTACGGATCAGAGGTAGTGACGGCTTCTACCGCTGACAGCGGGTGATTGTAGAAACGCATCGGCTCATACTGTGATCGATAGCTGATTAGCGAGCCGCTTGTCGTCTCAATTTCATTTTATTTTTGTAATTTTGGGTTGGGGAAAGGAGGTGAAGGGGGAAAACGACTCTTACCTTCTCAGGTTCCGGAAACCGCGCAGGGTCGTAATGAATTCCCCAGGTGTTAATCATGACTATACTTCCCTTGGGGATGAAGTAATCCTTATACCATCCGTCTTGCATCGCATAGTGGTTGGAACCAAACTTGTTGATAGATCGCCATCGCATGACTTCTTTTACCATGGCACGAATGTAAGGCAAATCCGGTTCGTCGTCGAAAGTTGGGGTCCGATTGGGTCCAATGACTCTGTCTAACTCTTCGTGGGCACGGTCTAGTACCTCTTTTCCTCGTGACAAGACACCAATAATGAGATTATTGAGCTGGATAGCGGTCGTCTCGGCGCCAGCTTCAATCATCGAACCCAACACATACGCGGCTTGCAGCTCGTCAAGACCCTTTTTCTGCCAATCGCTTTGTATGAAAGCTTTACCAAAACTATGGGGCGCTTGCCCTTGTTGAATCTCATCTTGCATTCGACGCCAGAAGTGCATCCATACCTGGGAGTCTTTATGATGTATTTCTGCGCCGAATTTCCTCCAATTGCTCACAAGGTCAAACAAGCGCGCGTTTGCGAGTGCCGGAAAGCTGTCGACCAACCAGTTTCCAGGACGTCGAATATAACCAAACCTGGAGAGAACCTCGGAAATCTTCACGATATCCGGATGTTGCCCTGTCCGTCAGGTCAAAATTGTAATGAAGAACTTGCCATGGGAGAATATACATGTAGGCAGCTTTCGACCATACGTGATCTGCATGATCAGGCTCGCCGTATAGCGTCGATTATGAAAGTAAGCATCTATAGGTAGCACGCTGAGTTAGGGCGATGGTTGTTCGCGGACATTCTCGAACATACCTTTCGGATTGTCAAGTAGGTCGACTGAAAGTTGTTTCGCTTCATATAACTGGGCTGGGGCGTATGATTTGGACATGTTTGGAGTGAGAAGACGGTGGATGATCGTACGAATTGTCCGCCACCGTTCGCCGTGCGGCATGTTGACCACCCTCCGTCCTCCACTGGCATTATCATTGGCCATTGGCATCGGCGGTCGGCTGGAATAGATGGAACTCTTGCGGTCGATGATCTCCTTAACAGCTTCAGGAGAGTTCAGCCAGATGAAATCAGTGGCTCCTGCCTTAGTGTGGTAGAGCTCTCCGTACTTCTGCGCCCACTTCATTGCATTCGTCATGGCCTCGTCTCGCATATGATACATGGAATGGTTGATGATGGGAAACGCAGGAGGCGTCGGCGGTAAGTGCTTGCGTCTCGGATCTGACTTGAGGATAGCAAGGCAATAGGCGAGTAAAACAGGGAGTAGCAGAGCAAGTGCCATGTAAACATCTCGACGCTGTACATCACGGACTACATGCACCAGCACTGCAGAGACGTCCTCGACGTCCAACTTCAGATTATACGCCATCCACTCGGGCATGACTAGTTTCAAAAAGAGGTAAAGCCTTAGATGGCACCCTGACCGACGGGAAAAGTGTACTTTCTCTCTCCCATAAGTATACGCAGAACGGGATACCTTGCAGAGGTCATGCGGCTGCCGATGTCTGCCGCAACCAGAAAGTCCCCGCCCAGTAGGAGACGGGGGCCAGGTGGGGGCGGCATAACGCGATATTCCTCGGCAGGCTAGGGTCAAGCGGGGGCCACCGGGTGGGGTGTACTATGACCGCTAACCCCATGGGATGTGCAAATGTGCTGTAGGCGGACCAACGGGCTATGGTACAACACCTTTGGAAGGATCGATAAGTACGTGAGTTGGGTCGAGCCTGCTCAAGTGGCCTGATTCAAACATGTTTGAGGCGTCCGTGCAGTCCAAACACACCGCTATGGTCTCTGAAACGCCGAAGCTCGGGGATGTTGAACATGTCGATTTGAAAGAGCGCTTCCACGGTGATGATGGCTCGGTTACCAAAGACGTCTCCATTGACGACCTCAGCAAGGCGACTGCGAGAGAAAACCGCCTGGTGCGTCGTGTCGACCTTTGCGTCCTACCAGTTCTGGCGATCATCTTTTCAATTTCCATCATCGATCGAATCAACGTCGGCTCAGCTAAGGTTCTGGGCATGCAGGAGGATCTTAAACTCACCGGGAACCGCTATAATGTGATTTTGCAGACCGTTTTCCCCTCATATCTGCTCGCGGAGCTCCCTTCAAATTACTTCCTGGCTAAATTCGGCCCTCGAGTCTGGCTGTCCTTCCTGACCGTATCTTGGGGCGCAATTCTTACCGGCATGGCTTTCACGCACCATTGGAGTGTTGTTGCCGTCCTTCGGTTCATGCTGGGCGCCTTTGAAGGTGGCGTCTTACCAGGAATGGCGTACATAATTAGTAGTTGGTTCGTCCCCTGGTCTCTGCTTTCTGATCGGTCAATTCGGGCTATCAAATTAATATTCCCTGTCTAGGTATTGTCGTTATGAGGTACATCGGCGTATAAGTTGGGCATATTCAGTCGGAATCCTCGCCTCCGCCTTTGCAGGGGTTTTGGCGTACGGGCTCGGGTTGATGGACGGGATTCGCGATATGAGAGGATGGAGATGGATCTTTGCGGTACTCCTCAGAATGGTCTGAGCCAGACTATCAGCTGCTAACGAGCATACAGATCGAAGGTGCAGTAACTATGACGGTCGGAATCGTGTCCTATTTTACTCTGGCCCAATTCCCAGCGGGTTCGAAGATCTTGAAGCCGGAAGACAAGTCCCTGTATTTGGCACGGCTGGGGCGCGACTGGGGAGGAACGAGCAGAGAAAATATCACCGTCCCCGTCCTCAAAGAGGTGTTCAAGGATTGGACTAACTGGCTTCAATTTGTCCTTTGCGTGTTCTCCAATGTGTCAACGTACGGTCTCGCCTTTTTCGTACCCACAATTCTCACGGTTTGTTGTATCTGCTCTGGAAAAGTTCGAACGACCAATTCTTACATTATTTTAGGGAATGGGATACACTGGACTCAAAGCAAGCCTGTTCTCGGCATGGCCTTACCTCGCCACTATGGGTGCTTTGTGGGTTTTCGCCTATATCAGCGACAAAACTATGATGCGGACACCAGTAATTATAGCTCAGAGCATTCTAATGCTAATAGGTTTACTCCGTACGTCCCCCTGTCCCCATATCTTCGTTAATTATTTCTATTAATTACGCTCAAGTTGTCCGTCCGGATTACTCTCACGACGTCCGGTACTTCGGCATGTTCCTGGCAACGATGGGGTGCCAATGTAATGTCCCAGCACAGGTCTCTCTCGCCCAAACTAATGCCCCGGGCTCTGCTAAACGATCTATAATGGCTGCTATGGTTGTCTGGGGTGGTCCCGTCGGCGGTATCATTGGAAGTAACATCTTCCGGTCGCAAGATGCCCCCACATATGTCCCAGGGCTATATACGGCAGTCTCCATGAGTGTGGTGATCATTCTCGGCAATGTCCTGCTTGCCTTCATTTATCACAAACGAAACAGTTTGGCTGAGCGGAGCAACACGCCAATTGATGGAGTGTCAGGTTTCAGGTACTCGCTGTAATTTTGTTGCGCTCTGCGAGCACAGTCGGTAGATCACATCAGATGAGAGGACATATCTCAGTCGACAGCTATGCTCTTTTCTATAGTTTCATTTGAAGTTAACTTAGTCCCTGATTATACTAAGGCTGTCTGCAATGAGATGAACAGGTCACTATCGTCCCGCTTCACCGCCCCCGTCAGAACCAACTGCACAGAGCAAGGTGGCAGCCTACACCTATACGTACTTCCTCTGTGGATGGCCTCAGTGACTGTAATGCCGTCTAGGAAAGTTTTTAACCCTTGACCCGTATTTTCCTCAATGGTCATTTGTGGAGGAATGTAGCTCTGTGATGTTAAATTAATCAAATTAATGGCTCTAGCCTCATCCTATTAATGAGAGGTCATGAGAGGTTTATACAGCTATCTACTATAAACGGATTTGATGTTCTAGGCTCCTATCTACTTTATCTAAGGTGATATACCTTATTTGAAATATATCGGGTCTCTAGTCAGCTTCTTCCACGACGTTTCCGACACTCTTCGTTACGTCTGAATTAATATCTCTACTGTTAGCCTCGTATAAGATTACTTTACTTTTGGTAGCGATAAAAACTTTTTTACTTCTATGAACGCTAATTAGGTGAACGAAATATCGTAAAATATATTACCTAGATCCCTCGTAGAGTATAACCGATCTTTATTAAGATTCTAAATAAAGCTACGGTTAGACTCGTAAGTACTAATAAGTAGGGTAAGTATAGTAATAATACTAGAACTATAGCTATAGTATATAGTAGATAGAGATTATATTTAAGAATTCGTACTCTAATAGTAGGGGTAGAATTAATAACGAGATTAACTATAG
>JANSVK010000274.1:0-25269 GCA_030068005.1 Cladophialophora exuberans | reverse complement strand
ATGCTGTGAATGGGGCATGGATCTGAGCGTTGTATGGAGGGTTTTCACTAGTATTGACCTCTTGTACGACCTCTGGTGGAGCATGGTTAGCAGGACGCGGTGGCGGCGGCGCGATTGCCTTTTTTCTGGCTTTTTTTGCAGGTGGTGCTTCTGTAAGTACGCCGACTTCGTCGAAGAACCTTTTTGGCCTGGTTTGCCTAGTAGATTTTCTCATGTTGGAAGTTGTTGTAGGTCAAGAAGCATTCAGACGCGAATCCTGAATGCACGCTAAAACGCGCCAAGAAAAAAAAGTGCCAAGTGCGCCGCTCGTGGGATACTAAGGTGATATATTGCTTTCACACCGGTGCGAAGACTGTAGACTTGCTATTGAATCCACCGTGGAGTGCTTTACTTCACCTGGACGGAAATATCTGGGGCACCCAGTCGGCTTTCTCCTCCCACACTCTCTCGGACCAGACCTTCTCGTTCGGCTTCTGGAATTTGGAGATGTTTGCTGCTATCCTTTCAACATTCGACCAGACCCGGAGGATGTTATCGCCAACGAGCATACGAGCTTGTGCGTCGCTCACACCCCTCGCCAATAGCCGAGCAACCAAATTTGGCCACTGAGAGACATCCTGCGCCTTTTTTAGCAATAAATTTGGAGCAGCGACGCTTCGACTCGCGTGATTACGAGATCTTTGGAGGAAACTTACCTCGATACCTGTCGATGTGTACATGATTCCATCGAAATCGGACCCAAGGCCTACATGCTCCCATCCCGCGACGTGGGCAATGTGCAAGATGTGATCGACCACGTTCTCCACCGACGCACTTGTTGGGTGGGTGATGTTCAAGAAGAATGGTATGACTGGTACCATAACGATGCCACCATTCATCTGGACTTTCTCCAGCACGTCGTCGGGTACATTACGCCAGTGAGCTTGAACCGTATAAGCTGCAGAGTGCGAGAAGATAACGGGCGCTGCGGTCACATCGAGGGCTTCACGCATGGTATTAAAAGAGACATGCGAGAGGTCAACCAGCATTCCCAGTCGATTCATTTCGGTGATGAGCTCTTGGCCAAAAGCTGTGAGACCGGGATCCTCACCAGTCTCGGCTGCAGTAGAAGCGGCTGTTGCGAAGACACTGTCACAGTTGTGTGTCAATGTTAGGTACCGCGCGCCGAGTGCATAAAACATTCGTAGCGCACCCAAAGAATCGCTCGTTTGGTGCCCTCCCTCAATACCAATCATGCTTGCAACCTTGCCCGCTCGATGTGCCTTTCTCACGCATGCAGGTTCGGTGCACAGTTCAAGACGCTGCTGGTAAGCAGCTACAAATCGCTTCACCAGGTCGATCTGTTCTAACGTATCCCGAACAGCCCACTAAAAGGTGTAAGTCATGCAATAATACGAACGTAGAAAACGAGTAACAGCACTTACATTTGGCTCGTTCAAATCTGCAAGGTGTTTTGCATTTGATGCGCCGGAGGAAGAAACAGGACATGGCATGAACACGCTCCAAAATTGTCCACCCATCATTCCAGCATCCATCTTTTTGAAATCCGTCTGTGTACCCAAAACAAGTTGATCCAGCTGGTAGTTGTAAATTTGGTTGTGGAGCTGTTGACGAACCAGGATGGGAAAATCATTGTGGCCGTCAACCAAGGGGGTGCTTTTGAGAATTCTCCTTGCTCGTTCAAGGTTGCTGTCTTGGGTATTGGTATTCTGTTCTTCTACAGATATCTGCCAGTAATGAGTGGGTGTTGCCGAGATGAATCCGCCCATGAACGCCGCGAGAGCAGCAACTGCGACTACAGCCACCAAAGTGCTGAGTCGGAGCAAAGTTTTCCCCATTGTGAATGACTCTGGCCTCCTCGCAAAGTTATGTTGCTGATTGTTCATTCTACAGATTCAGCGTAACTTAAACCTTCTACGAGGCTTGCCGTGCACTCGCTGCCTTTCTGGCATCGCGCTTCGAGGCTTGGGATGTAGGACGGGCCAGATTTAGAACAGAGATTGATTGGAGCTTGTGCCCGGAATGAGATGGTCGGAGTCGGAGTCGGAGTCAGAGTCGAAAGTAAACCTTGGACGCCAAGCCAGATACAGAGGCACATGCCTTGCCCGAACAAGGATCTAACAATCGCGACCTGTCGGGATTTAAAAGCCTGAGTACTACTGATAGTCTTCAGGCTCATGGCTGGGAACGGAATCACCTTCTAGACATTATCATTCGTCTGACAGCATTCACACTCAAACAGATCCTCGTGAATCGAAGTAAGCAGCATGTCCCAAAAAAGTAGCAACACAGTCTACTTAGTGACCGGAGGAAACCGAGGTGAGTCCTCTCCAGTGTCATTACCATGGTCTCGCCTTGTATCTTAGTTCGATGGCTCACTCTATGTCTAGGTATCGGCCTTGGCGTTGTCAAGGCGCTCCTTGCTCGTCCAGAAGTGACCGTCATCGCCAGCGTTCGCAAGGGTGTTAGCGGTGAAAGCCTCCGTGGCGAGCTTCACGATGCCCCCAAAGGGACAAACAGCGACTTTATCGTGATTACGCTTGACCTTGAGGACATCAGTACTCCAGAAAAAATACGTGAACAGTTCTTGGCCGAAACCGGCAGGGCCATTCGGCACATCGATGTCTTTATCTCGAATGCGGCCCAAGCAACGTCAATGGTGAATGCTTTGGAAACGACCGCAACGGAATTGAGGTCCCATTTCGAGACGAACAGCATCGCGCCCTTGATCCTCTTCCAAGCATTTTGGCCACTAATGAAGAGAGACAAGACCGAAGCGAGCGTTCTCGCGCCCAAGTCGCTGATGATTTCATCATCGGTTGGCAGCATTGAGGCACAGGAGCCCTTACCGGGTGGAGCATATGGCCCAAGCAAAGCAGCCTTGAATTGGATCACCAAGAGACTGCATTGGGAACTGGAAGCCGACGGGCTAGTCAGTGTGGCAGTGCACCCGGGGTACATAAGTCCGCCGCTTCCATGACTGTCATTCTGCTGACCGACTTGATAGGTGGGTGCAAACCAGGGCTGGGGAATTCGCTGCGAAAGCATGGAATTTCCCTGGTGCTCCTCCACAAACTATCGACCAAAGTGCCAAAGGCGTGTTGAACATTGTGAGTGCACCGGTCATCCAACTGACGCGCGTTCTAACCATGACAGGTTGATAATGCCACACGAGAAAACATGTCGGGCAAATTTGTATCCTATGACGGGAGCATTCTTCCGTGGTAGAAGTGTACACCAGGGGGATACAGAGAAGTATTCGTTAAGGTATGCTTTTGAATCAAGGAGTTGCGAAGAGGATGAATCGACGGTGTTGGCATCAGACTACGTACTATAGTTGCATAATCCACGTCGGACTGCCTACGTCTGTTTTTAATGTGCATAATGTTCGCAACTTAGTCTATTCGGAAACTATGCGCCAGGACTGCGATAAATTCTCTCCCAAATCCTCGACTGCCTGGAACATCTATGCCCGTTTGATGGCTCGCAGAGCCACATGCAGAAAGCGTGGAGGCGAATCGCTTTCTGTTGCGACAAAGTTGAACTCTGTCCACATCGTCCCTACTTTTCCCTTGAATTCCAGGGAGGAGAGCTGCTCAAGCACGGTTGCCTCCTCGCTGAGCGCAGACCGAGCTTCGAGATGATCTCCGTTTTGCACGATCTCAAAGGAGAAAAGCGGAGAGGAGTATGTCCCAGGCACGCTTGAAGGCAATTTGAGCTCAATGCCTTGTCGTGACGGATTTGCTGCAGGGGCCCGGATACCGAGAGCTTCATAAAGCAGTGGCTTGCCAATGATTGCCCCAGGTGCTTTAGGCGACGTCATCGCCGGCGTATTCGACAAGAAGACGGCCACTTTGCCAAGTTTTGAGCTGCCCATCACGTACGAGGCGGCCGCTCCCATATGTCCGACAAGGCCCTGGCAGTCGTCCTGGATACCCCAGCCAACACCCCACCCCTCGCAGAATGTACTTGGCCCTGGCATTGATATCACCATGCTCTGCATTGTGGCGCGCATTTTCGCGCTCAGTAGACCTGGGCCAGTGCCAAGGAGGATGGCGCTCATCAAAATAGCTGCCTCGCCAATTGGTGCGGCGGCCGTGGTTCCAGCAGCGGCCATCAAGTCTAATTTTCTCGGAAACAACTCTTTCACGAATACGGAACCATCAGAGGCGAATTCGTGGTCTTTAGCAACCAGAACTTTGGTAGATGAGGTTTCGTCGCCCAGTTGTATTTTCTGTAGGCCGAGTGGGTTAAGAATGCGTGAGCGCACTAGTGATGGCCAATCCTGTCCTGTCACTGTTGTGAGAAGGATACCGAGGAGAATGTAAGCTGTATTGGTGTAAGAGAGTATCTCCCCAGGGGCTGCAATTGGACCAAGGCCAGCAACTCTGGCGATGAATGAGCTGGCCTCAGTGGTTGGTTCAAAGATGTCTACCAAGCCAGCTGAATGACTCATGAGCTGCCGGAGGGTAGGGTGGCCAAAAGGGAACATCGGCGCGGATTCAGGAACTGATTGTGTTATTAGGTCGTCGAGAGTCAAAGTTCCTTCGTCGACTAGTTGGCAAACCAGCGTTGCTGTCAAGAGTTTCGTTGTTGACCATAAAGGAAACGGAGTGTCCACAGATACCATTTCATCCCCTTCGTCGCTGTTTGATGGTCCAATTGTGGCGAATTTGATGTCACCATCGATGTCGGCGACGGCGATGGCAGCGCCAACCAAATTACCACTCTCGCCAACAAGAAGAGCTTGCAGGCTGGAGGAATGCTGAGCGATACTTGGAGCATCAGAAGAGATGTTATGATTCATCGAGGCCGACTTCACTTCTGTTTCAAGAGCCATGTCTAGCATTTCCAAGCTACCCTGGCACAAGAACAGTATCAAGAGGTATTAGTGTTATTACTTGAGCTTCGAGGTGTACGATTCCACCTCAGGCTAGCGTCGAGGTTGTTCGGAGTGGGGGTATTGTAACAACTCCGAGCACCAGCCCCGACTACTCCGATCTTGTGTTATCTCGCAGCGCGGCGACGGTTCGAGACGGTTATCTTTCCATTGCGTATGCTCTGAGGCGACTTCAAAATCGCATCATGGACCTCGTGGACCTCGTGGACCTCGTGGACCTCACAGCAAGACCTATGTCCCTGGAAAACCCATTTCCCATACTCTAGGATTCTCACTCAGCCCAGCACAGGTCGGTCCAAATGTCGACCAAGACAGAGAAACTGATGAGCGCCTCCGAGGCGGCTCAGGAATGCGAGCCTCAGTCTACCGTTGTTGACGATGTTGCGGTCGATGATTTTGGGACCACCGGCATGGATCCTGCACTGTATTTGAAAATTTTGAGAATCAATGAGGCGAGTATCCTGCCGCCAGAACTGCTCTGTAGGGAGGCTCACGGATTTTCAGGCTGTGGATCAGATTGGCTGGACAAACTACCATTCGAAGTTATTCCTTCTCACCGGGTTCGGGTCAGGACGCCAGTGTCACCAGTAATGTTGAAAGCTACTGACGTCGCGGAGATATACCATGGAGTCCTGGACCGCTTCGCTGCAGGCCATCATTACGATGCAAGCGTTCTTGGAGCTTGCCCCGACCGGCTACCGCACTGCGCTGACCCTGTCTACCTTTACTGGCCTGATCACCGGGTCCCTTTTCTGGGGTAATGACCAACACTTCTTCATTATACTTAAGCACAATTGAGCCCCAGACTAACAAGGAGGATCAGGAATTTTTGCCGACGTCATTGGCCGCCGTTTTGCCTTCAATGTCTGCCTTTTCTTATCCTCCACTGGATGTCTCCTTGCCGGAGCAATGCCAAAATGGCAGGCTCTTGCTTTCTGCATCTCTGTCCTTGCATTTGGAGGCGGGGGCGGCATTATTGTTGACTCTACCATTCTGCTGGAGTTTCTCCCAAGCCGGAAACGATGGGTCGTCACTATAATGGGTATATGGTGGGGTGTAGGGCAGACTATGGCTGGCCTCATCGCTTGGCCGTTCCTCAGTACGCACGAATCAAGGACTACTGTTTGCAGCTCAATGATTTTTGACTAACTGCCTGCAGCTCCACTCAAATGGAATTGCCAACCAACAGAAGTGTGCAGCTACGATAATAACCAGGGCTGGCGCTTTACCATGTACACCTCCGGAGCCATAGTCTTCGTTCTATGTTGCCTTCGGTTGACGGTGATTCGCCTTCGAGAGACTCCTAAGTTCCAACTGGCAGCGAACAACGACCAAGCGGTTGTCGACACATTACGAGCTCTGGCTACAAGGTATGACCGACCATTTTCATTGACTGTTGAAGAGCTAGAAGCTTGCGGCAGGGTGAGTATGGCCCACAGTAAGAAGAGGATTGGCATTGGAGAAGTATTACTGCATCTCCGGGGTCTCTTCGCCACCAGAAAGGTGACAGTCTCTACCATCCTTCTCTGGTTCATCTGGGCAATGATCGGGTTGGCGGCACCACTGTATCTCATCTTCCTTCCGTGAGTACCATTCTGAATCGGCGCTCCCCTAGCCGTGCCGCAACTGACTCTCACAGCTACTACCTGGCATCTAGAGGGGCTAATATCGCTGGGAAACCGACCAATACGTGGCGCGACTTTGCGCTTACGTCTATCAGCAGCATATTCGGGCCATTCCTCGCCGGATACCTTTGCAGCTTCCGCGCTTTAGGAAGACGTTACACTATGACGATATCCGCGCTTCTGACGACGGCTTTCTTTTTCGGATATACAGCTGTTCGAACCCCAGCACAGAATCTCGGACTTACTGCCGCCATCAACTTTGCCATCAGCATGTATCTTGCTCCGTTGTACGCTTACACGGCGGAAGTCATGCCGGCAGCTCACAGGACAACGGGCTACAGCATCAGCTATGCCCTCAACAAGATCATGGGCATCGTATGTGCCCTTATCGGGGCTTCCATTGAACCAACATCCATTGTTCCAATATACCTCTGTGCTGCTCTTCTAGGAGCCATCGGGGTGCTCAGTGCGTTTCTACCATTTGAGCCGCGGCTTATGACGAATATCTGAAATGGCTGAGTCGCGGCTATAGGGAGAATGTGAGAACATCTCGGTCTATTGGCTGTCAATTATGATCCGTGGAATTGACAGTTTTACAAATGTCAATGCACGCCAGATCGAGGCTTGGATTGCAGGGCAATTTCTATTGCTTCGTACATAGGGTTCGAGAACAGGGTTTCCTTCGGAACACTCAAGCAATACGCTTATCACCGCATCATCTATCAGATCTAGTTCATAATAGTGCATTGCGCGGCAAATAACTCTGCTCTCGGGAGCCAACTAGTGCCAAGCTTGCAGATAGTTTCGCATCGGACAACAAATAAACGAAAAGGCGTTTCGTGTCACTTTTCTGGATGAATTGATGTTACAGGGAGATAAAAATTGCCTTGAAGGCACAAAATAATGTTCTACTTCGGGAATCAGGCAAGAAAGCCGAGCGGTTTGAGAAGATATCAAGGATAACAAATGACCATCTAATGTCTCAAGACGTGTACGGACGGATCCGAACGAATTCGCATGAGCAATCGCAAGTATTGTCGAGGACCGCGATGCTGAGGACCCTTACGAGACCAGAGAGCAGCAAGTCAATCAAATCCGGCGTTGCGCTGCGGGCAAGCATATCTGAACTATACCGGTTACTCCGCGTCTGGAATATTCAGAAGCGGTGTTTATTCCGACTCCGAGTTCTAGTCTCGGTGTTCCAAAGGGGCTCGATTTGAATATCCTCCGATGCCAAAGAAGGCTCACGAGTCGCTATTTGCGTGCGAAACATCGATCTTGTGCCGGAACTGTAAATGCGACTAAGATCTCTCTCATCCAATATGAGGACCCATTGCAACACAAACGATACAGTTTGTGACACGGCATATCCACGCACGAGAGTGACCATAGTCGGTGCCGACATCATTGGCCTCGCAATTGCGCTCTCTTTGTCGGAAACTGACTACGAGACGACAGGTGGAAGTTTTGAAAAGGTCAATCTCGGCCGAGATCTTGTCCAGGATATTGTTACCTTTCGTCCAGGCCGAAAGGGCGGATTTCGGCTCGAAAGAGTAGGAAATGTGATACGCGCTTACGGTGTAGGAGGCTTAGACTATCTTTATACATTTGGCATTGCGCAGAGAGCCGTAGATCTGATATCGGAATATACACTAGCGAAGCTGTGAGACGGAGTTTTCCTTCGATCACCACCGAACTCTTGTGCACTTAACGTACGTAACAACAGCCCGTTCGCTGTCTCAATGCAATCTTTTCCAGTTCTAACTGCGAGAGCAGATCAATGTAATTGTATCATGACAACGAGCTCACATTACTATGAAGATATTCAGGCTACTCCGCAAGAATTGATATGCCTTTTGTTGCATTGTTCACCTGCTGTCGAAGTCAGCGTGAGGCCAAATTGACCAGTCTACGCATCCCTCCAACTCGTAAATTGAATTTCTTTCAAATGAAGGCATCTTTTCTTGCCAGCTGCTCGATCCTGAAGAAATTTCTTTTGCAGAATCCTGCTTAAAGAAGCGTGCTCTTGACGAGAGAAAAGGCCGAATTTACGTGCCGAGGAAACCGCACATGATCTAGCCTGTGGCATTCATTAAACATCATGCAGCTCTACGATTAATGAGCATACATTTATTCCGAGCCTAACGAGATGGAACTCCGGGATACACGGAGTTGAGCTGGACGCCATGATTCGATTTGGTAATCTAACAGCAACCCAGAGCATGACCGCTTCTTTATCGCGTGCCGTATGGTTAGCCAGATGTAAATAGACATAGGTGTTGTAGAGGCCTCAATGACTACCTCCAAGAAATTGTACACGGAGCCGCGACTTCAGCTTTCCGCCTGATTCAAGAAGTACGCATAGACCAGAATTCTCGCTATGGCGAAGCCCAGCAACATTACAGGACAGGCGGTTGGAGGGCTGCGTCCACTTGAATCCTCCTCTCTGACAACCCACCGAACTACTGCCCCTCGTGAGGTGCCACAGGATAACTCCCTTGAACATTACTCTCTAGGCTACTGCACGGATCACATGTTGATCGCCCAGTGGACGGGTACAGATGGGTGGAAGGCCCCCTCGATCGTACCCTACGGACCCATTGCTCTGGACCCGATCGCCTCAGTTCTGCAGTATGCCACTACTTGCTTCGAAGGCATGAAAGTGTACCGCGGCGTCGATGGAAAGCTGCGCATTTTTCGCCCTTACAAGAACGCAGAGCGTTTCCGTCGCAGCGCCGCCCGTGTTGCGTTGCCTGATTTCGGCGCCACAGAACTGGTGGAGCTTCTAAAGGCGTTGATCTTGGTGGAGGCCGAGAAGTGGTTGGCAATCGAAGAGGACGATCCTGGCTCAGGCCGGTGCAAGGAGAAGATGATCTACCTGCGACCAACACTTTTCGCGACACAGGCGGCTGTAGGAGTGCAGAGGCCACGTGAGGCGATGTTAGTTGTGGTCATGATTTTGTTTCCAAATGATTTGGGTCAACCGTCGCCTGCACCACCAGCAGCAGCAATGAACGGTGCAGCTGAAGCCTCTCGACAGCCGCAGAGTGGTAATGAGATGACGAAGAAAAGAAGCGGAATGCAATTACTTGCGAGCAAGTCAGACATGATCAGAGCATGGCCAGGTGGATTCGGGAGCTACAAAGTTGGTGCAAACTATGGCCCAAGTATTGTTGCACAGGGCGAAGCCTCGCGTCAAGGATACCAGCAGATCCTATGGCTTTTTGGCGAAGAGGAGTGTGTCACGGAGGCAGGAGCGAGCAATTTTTTTGTGGTCTGGAAGAATGACTCTGGGAGCAGGGAGGTTGTTACTCCACCAATAAGTGACGGACTAATCCTTGACGGTGTGACGAGGTCGAGCGTACTGGATCTTTTAAAAATCGATGAAATAGAGTTGGAGGGACTGAAAGCGACCGAGAGGAAGATCACCGCCGCAGACATTATCAAAGCGTCTGAAGAGGGCAGGCTGGAGGAAGCCTTCATAGTCGGCACTGCGGTTCTCGTGATTTCTGTGGCCGAAATCCACCTTCGTGGGGAGAGGGTGGTTCTGCCATTTGGGATGGAAGACGATGGGAAGAATCACAAGGCCAACAAGATCGCGGCATACCTGAAATCAAGACTCGAGAGCATTATGTACGGAAGGGCTGGCTCAGAGGTACATCAATGGACCACCATTATAGATTAACGCCAGCAGAGGGAGGGCGCGAAAGAGAAGAAGGGAGCAAAAGAGAGCGGACGAGGGAGCGGATCGACTAAATAGTCGCTAGCGGGAGAGAAAAGCGGCGGCAGATGAGTCGGCGAAAAAGTGGCTGGCGTCGACTGTTCGGGGATTATATATATATATATATATATATATATCTGGTCTGTGGCTATTGGTCTGCTCCTTCAGTAAATTTTCTTTCTTCGAATCCTATCTACACTGGACTTTGCAGTTCATCTTCCTCATACTTATTGGCCTGTGGCTCCTTCTATCCTTCGTTCGACTTCTATCTACATTGGACTTTCAGTTCACGTTCTCCAAGATACTTTTTACAGTTTGACTTCGACTGCTATCCACGCTCGATTCCAGCTTCAGTCTCGAGCCAGCTCTGGAATGAACATATTGAGTTGATACAGACGCATTCTATGCTCAACCACACCAAATCAAGATACCGTTGCCGCGGGAGAGGTGTTTGATATTGACGTTCGATACAAGTTCCGCGACATCAACGGGGTCATGAACCAAAACATAGCTGAACCCATCGCTAGTCCATGCCATGTGGTGGAGATTACCTACAGCCACAGCAATAACAACATGCGTTCTGCCGAAAGGCCAGCTTTCAACGATGAGGAATCCTGCAGGGATTCTTCAATCGACATTCTCCACTTCTTCTCGATCTATGGCTGCGAGCCCGGTTCCTGGATGAGTTACATGTGTGATCACTGGGTATGACAAGATGACTCCGGAAACGCACAGATCCTCTGCCATTCCTTTGGGAGGTCACAATTATCCCCAAGACAAGGACCCAGGAGACAATGATCCCAGGTGTAAGGAATACTTCAGCATCATGAGCATGATCCGGGAGTTCTGTGTTCTTCGTGATCGTCAGTATGAATACTTCTTGGCTCAGCCGAGAGTTTCACACACATCATCGAACATATGCGGACTGAGATTCGCCCCTATTCTGATATATGCACCCCTTTCAGTTCAATTGCAGGTCATCTCACCAGAGCTTTCTTATTGGCAAAAGAGCTGCAAGCCGCACTGCTTTGCCAACGGCGTGATGATACTCCCAGAGAAGTCCTACTGGGCAGTGACATGGGATGATCTGAGCTCCGCACCTCGGACGATCATCATTACAACACCTGAGACCGTAATACACAAGATGAAGAGAATCGACGACGCAGAGCAGAAACGCGAGGACATCATGTCCGCAGAACAGACGAATGAATGGCCAAGGCAACGGTTCTCACGGAGCTAGGAGTCGAAGCTCTAGGGACATCACCACCAACAGTTCTAGGCGAAGTCGATCCCCAGCTCAAAAACATCTGTCTCACTTAATGTGAAATTATTGAGGAACTTGCCTTTTTGAAATAGCACAACATACCGTTCGAATCTCGGTTATCTGTACGTTCCCCTGGAGAGACTTCCTCTATCCATCACGACTTGAGAGGACGAACTTACTTGCCGGAGCTTCCTGAACCAAATGTTTTGGATGGGCTTGTTGCTCTACTCGCTATGGCTTCCTCTTCAGACTCGATATCGTCTTCAAGAATTCTTACATGACCATGACTCAAGCGAACGCATTAACATTCAACATTGTCCGATACGCATGGCTTTCCTGGAACATGATTTCGAAAGACTTTCGGAATTCATGAAGGGACTACTGCCCGCGCTCACCCTTGAAAATTTGCAACAAACAAAGAAAGATACGGTGACATGGCGACACCTTGAATTTTCACACAGAACTAATAGTCAACGTATTCCCGCAGACGTTAGGACGATGGATCGAACCAGACCTTGAGAATATTCGTTACACAAACCGAGCGATCTTTTTTCTATCCTACAGAAAATACGCCGAGTTGTCAGGTCTTCTTGGACCAAACTAAAGTCATCCAACACACCAACAGCATACTATCGGAAAGTTGAGAAATCCCCTACCGGAATGTGGCTGTTGCCATGTCGTCAAGCGAGAACTGAGCGCCAGAACCAGAACGACAGGGTCGCTTCTGCTCCCTTGTGTTAGGGTTCACGTTCTGATGCTAGGGCGTCGAAAACAGCTGCACTCGCACCGAACTAAGTCACCGCTCATAGCGCCAACAGTTATGCCCACTATGGCTAAGATTTATGACAAAGATCTGCTCAGAAGCTGTCTATTCTTCCTTGATCTGCTTCAGCAACTCGTCGACCGAGCTTATGGTTGTCCCGGGATGAACAGCGGCTCTCAATTTCAATCAGAGGCCCCAAAGGGAGTTCGCCAAGTCTCTTTTGGCATCCTCCCTCGCCTTTCCCTTCAAATCGCGGCAGGGGTGATTGGACTGCGACCTCTCTTTTTTAGCTACGCGAGCGAGAGGTGCGAATTGCGGAATACTGGATCTCTTCTATGTGTCTTAGTGGTTGGAGATTCGAGATCTCTCATACTCACCACATACCAGAAGCATCCTTCCCAGGGAGCCAGCCTTGTCTCAAAACACACTCACGGAGATACGCTGATATTCTGGAAGGTCGTTTCTGTTCGAATAGACGCCCACAGGGGCGGAAAGCATCCAGGACAGTCGAGCCTAAAGTATTTCCCGCCCTGTGACAGTCAACTAAGACACACATATATATATTATGGCACAAGGAATTCCCAGCAGAAGGAGTTTAAAGTGGAACTCTGAACACGAATACAGGTCGTCCTTCTCTCTGTGAAAGTTGATTAAGGCATATTTGTTACTCGGAACCACCAGCAGAGAGCCTCTGAAGAGCCTGCCTAGGAGCTGGAACACTACCTGCGACGAAGTCCAGGTTTTCGATGCGTAGGGGAATATTCGATCTCTCGACTCGAGTCACAAGTGTCTGGGCGAAAAGGGAGGAAAGTTAGCCTTCAGCACTGGAAAAAAGGTTGCCTGTTACCATGTGGTTAAGAATTCGAAGAAAGTGCATGATGTCGTCATTCGACAACAGCTCTACACGTCGTCTGAGGATGGAATGCCCAGTAATATCAACGACGAAAGTATGTTTCAAAGCCCTTCGCGGAGGATGATGAAAGCATCCTACCAATACTGCATCAATTGCATTGTCCTGCGACCACAACTCCACAAAGACGCTGTCTATATCGGGCCAGAAGGAAAATATATAGCGGACATGCATACATGCAAACGGTTGTGCTCGATGCAGCTCTCGTACACCGTACTCAATATCGATGTACCTCTGCTCATCATGACTATGTCTTTGTTGTCTCATCTACATTAACAAGTACTTTCTCCCGAAGTACTCGACATGGCCTTGAACCACAATCGTGGAAGGCCTTCCTCAAGCCAAGAAGCAACTTCATTTCATTGCACCAGTGTTGCGACAAGATTCAGTAAGGGGACTACCAAGTCTCTCTGTATGCTTACACAAGACTGCACATTCATAGCCACTGGATCCGTCAAGGAGATAATGGTCCCTTTCTGTTCGGCGGTTGTGCTCATAAGACAATCACAATGCCCCCGTACTATGTTGACGCAGCAAATCCGGAATTCGTCATCTATGGTGGTGTCGAAGGTGACTGGCGCAGTGGAAAAGGCTAGAAACCTACGGGGCAAGCAAACCACACGACGGCTGTTGCCGTCAAATTCTGGGAAACAAGCATTTCCTGCGTTCGGTGCTGCCTTTTTTTCTTTTTGAATCTATTCAACCATGTCAAGCTTCCACGGAGCGAGGGAGAGTTTTGTTCTCTACACGGGCATTCACCTTCGAACCTTGACACCGGACCAGCATGCCTGGGGGGTTGGGCGTCTATGCTATCATGATCACCTAACTACCGAGCCACACGATCGGATCACTCGAAGGTGAAACAGTGACAGGCTGGGCTGCTGCTTTTGCGCCCTTGTGCTAGCGTGATTCCCTAGGAAGAGCCTGCCTCCCACTGTTTCAGAGATGAAATCTGGCATACCGTATTCCTCTGCGACAGAGAAGATTGCACGATGGCACAGTGTACGGAAAAAATATCGACGGCAAGGAGGAAGAATCGATGCGCTCGGAGCCGCCTTACGTGATCGCCGAACATATCTCCCATGAATCAAGCACACGGTTCTGTCTCGAGCTATCCTAGCCTATTCAGTGTCGTGGCGCTTTCATTGATGATTTGTTCTGCCGATCTATAACACATTGATACTGGGTCCTCGTCATCGCTTACTGGTGCACCAATCTCGCAACCCGCGACAAGACCGGTCTCTGTTTCTGCAATCAGCAAAACCTTCGCAGCGACTACATCCAGCCCGAGCATGCGCACCACACCTTTGATAGGTGGGAAGAAGAACGCCAGTTTGGGACCTTCTGCAAGCGTGGCTATCTTCGAAGTGACATCAGGGAGCAAGTGGCTGCGTCTTGCTTTCAGCTTTAATAAAGATTGAAAGACAATATCGTCGACGGCCTGGTGCGTGCAGAAAAGGAAGCTTATGTACGAACCAGTGGCGATATTTCTACACCACCGCCTAGAAGCTATCGCCGCTGTCTGGAGATGGATGTCCGCAGCCAATGGGATTGGCATAGTTAGCTAGGCAATATTCGCTGTGTGAGAAATTCGAGTCCAAAATCCCATATTGTTCGCGGGAGCGTCGACTTCGAAGAGGATACGAGGCGTTGCCGGATCGCTGATCGGATACTACCGTGTTGAAGGCATTGAATGGGCTCGCCGAAACGATGTCGAGACCTTTATTGGTGCACATATCGCCCCAAATGATGCCTACGTCACGCTCCTCAATTTGCTCGCCATGCTTTTTGAGGCGTCCCTGTGTGTCGAAGAGTGGCCGGGCCCCCGAGGAAGCCCATTAAAGATATATCACTATGCAAGCGGCACGGTCACTTTTCGCTTTATGAGGAAAGTTGAAATATGTCTTCTTCAACTACAAAACGGCGAAATCACTGTTCCATGCGTCCGTCCCGCTTTAGAGGAAAGACGATCAGTGTATACTGAGAAGTGGATTCGACAACCTCGTCTTACAATGTCCGTCGCAGGGCTCAGGATGTCACTGCCAATATGCGCGGAAGAGGCACATTGACAAGATAATCCCTGTCGCCTTCACTGCCCCTCGCGGGACCAGCGCCTCGTTCATGACTACGTTGTGTCTGCTCCCAGATTGTAAGACGATGGCAGAGTTCGCCAACTACACTGACTACACCGCACACCTCAAGAAAACTCACAAGCAGACTCCTGAACAGTATCCGGTGTACATGGGCTTTTTAGGTGAGGTGCCATATCCAGGAGCGAGCATACGCCCTGGGAAGAACAAATGACCTCTAGAATTATTCGGTGGGCTGTCCCTTTGGCTTGGAGAGATCCAGCGCATTCACTCTTCATCAATATATACAAATGTTCTGGGAATGGGACATGTTGTTTTGCCAAGCTACAATATTTCCACCAACACACGCTGGTGGCGTTACATCTGGAAATTGGCATATGGTGTCCTCTTCCCTTTGCCGGAGCTCTAAGGAGAGAGTTCAGTGAGGGCTGTGTCCTTGTCCTTTTCTTTTTTTCCCAAACGAGGGCAAGCAAGGGCCAGATCTTGACGGTAGGGCATATGAGGTAAACCAATCAAGCAAGACAAGGCCCTCGTCGAGATGATGGTGAGGAACCGAGAAATCTTCTTCAGCAGTTTTCGCAATGTTCAGTAAGCTGAGAAAACAAGGGCAGATCTTCCCTATCTGAACCCTCGAATGGTCGAGTGTACGCTGCCTGTTTTCATCCAACCACACGGTCCCTATACTGGCCGGCCTGGTGTGGGCTTCTCCAGCTTCTCTATACTATGGCCTCAATCTTCCACCTCTTCCACCTCTTGCAGCTCTACTTGCAGATGATGACAGCCGCAAAGAAGGCGAAAAATTGTGTCTGCAGGCGAGTTTGCGCCAGACAGGAGTGAATACCAGAGAAAAACATCGATCCTACGTTTCAATTACGGCGTCCAGGCTACTGCTCCTCCGATGAGTCAACATTTTCATACCGTGGTTGTCGATCAAATTTCAGAGAATAAGAAGTCCGGGAAGAACTGGGCAATAGGTGCTTCGCTGGGAACGATTCCATTTCCAGAGTTGGCCTCGGTGGAAACCACTGGAGGGCCGATTTTCGGAAATCGGTGTCCTTGAGAAACCGGGCTTCCATCGCCGTTCTAGATATGGGGTTTTCCCTTGAGCAAAGCACTTGAATCGATGAAGACGAGCGAAATTTCATCTCGAAGAGTTCGTCAAAATGCTTACGCACCGAGTTTGCACTTCAGTCGATAAGACGTCTCATGCTATCGATCCGCAAAACAGGCTGTTGAATGTCTTGTCGAAAACACGAATGACATATGCTTCCGGTCCCGCTAACTTGCCTCCCGACATATTCTGGGAGATAGACGAGAAGGATCGTTAGAATTGACAGTTTAATGTCGCGTTGCTCACTGGGAGGGCCTGCGAACAGGTCACGCGTTACCGTGGGCTTCGGATGGAAAAGTCAATACGTGGTGGCTCTGGGCAAGTTTAAGCACTGTGTAGCAACGAATGGAAAATCTTGGGATGGGGATGTGTTGTTCCAGTTGCACTTCGCTGCCGAAATGTCGAAGACTGGGCTTATTACACCTGTCCTTTCCAAACTTTTCGACTTGGAATGCTTCAGATCAGTCATCATGGAGACTATGAAAATTTGTTCTGTCGGAGTGCGGTGAATGATCGATCGAAATTTCGCATTAATACGCGTGAACAAAAAGATCCATGGTAACTTCACGTTTTTTGTGCAGATACCAAGTCTCTTCACGAAATCGAAAGCAGATCGCTCAACCGAAACTCACCCAAATCAGCTGTCGGAGTTCCAGGTCAAGTTCCACATATATGACGCAAAAGAACAACAAATGAGTCGTCTTCCTGTGGAGCGCTGCGGTTGAACTTGAAATACGAGGCTCGCTCAAAAAGGGGCTTCCACCTTCATTACTGCGTTCGCCTCGGCGGCTCCTCCTATGGCCTACGTCTTGGATACATTGTTGCTGGTTTTTCGAATCAACTCCATCTTGTTGCAGAGAATCTTTCATTGTTCTTTCACAGTGGCGACTTCTGATATGCCGAAAGTCCGGGTCAAGCGTGGGTGTTGGCGATGCCTTAAAACATAGTTGGATGTTCTCGCTGCCTATGAACGCGGATGATACTACAAGAAGTTCATGCGCATGTGCTACTGCCCCGAAAACCATTACTGGCGAGTTTACGTCGGATTTTTTCGCCGCTGAAAGTCACACACCTCAATAGCGACAAGGAAGTGATGATGTTCTAAGGAGTATGCCCGTAAGGAACGAAGTGTCAATCTTCTATCACGGGAGGCCTTGGACAGAAACAGAATTTTACAGCGGGAGAGATTCCATTTATCCTTGATGGAAAAAATGTTCGAAAGGAGAGCCAGGCCACAAGAGAAGTTGGTACCCTCTTTTTCAACATGATTCAGTATGGCGAAGAAACACGTCATTGGTTTCTAGAGGATGCACACCAGGACTTCATGGACGCAACGAACATGGGACTGCGAGACGATGCCGAAGGTTGGGTCTCGCATTTCACTGCGATACTAATACAGGCTTATGATAATGAGCGCTGGAAACTCCAGAAAAAATGAAGTCGCTTACTCCTCACCAAATCTTGCTCACTGAGTGGCCGAGGGCTCAGAATCTATAGATACCGTGGACAGAATTGGTTTATTTGCTGTCCATGGTGACTTGCAGGCATATTCGCACCAGTTGAACTTCAGAGGCCTCAGGGAAATTCGGCAGAAATATGAGCTACTGTCCGCGAATGACAGCATTCTCATGTCGATGAACATCGATATCTCGGTGCCTGCGGCTCTGGCTGTCTGCGGATGGGAGTATCTCTATGTCGATGAACATCGATACGTCGGCGGCTGTGGCTCCGTCTCCCTGTCGTTGAGAGATATGTCTAGCCTATTCTATCTTCCCTTGTCAAGCAATAGTCTGCTAACGTTCTCATTTTCGTGTCAGGTTGTCACAGGAAAAGTTCTGTTCCAGACCACTTGCAAGCTCTTCAGCCTTGTGCAAATACTCGAATTGGCTCTAGATTGGAGTGTGCTGACACAACAGAGTCTGGATGACTTTGCAGCCTTACCAACGGAGCTTCCCAATGATGACGGAGGGGAATCGAAGAATATTCCTTCAGAGCCCTCTGACGGTATGAGCTCTTTTGCTAAGATTCTTTTATAGCCCTGAGATCGATTTGCTTTCCAGGGCAGATAAGCCTTTCCGATGCTAACAACAAGGAGCTATTGAAAACTCGATCAAGATGAGACATGCATCTCCGCTCTGGTAAGTGGATGTCTATAAATAATATATATACATGAGCAAAATTAAAAGCTCGTTTCACGGTCTCTTCGTCGACCTTGACATCGTTATCGTCAAGCGCGTACTTCTGCGACTGTTCGACGCTTGGAGAAACGACTGCATGACTTATCTGCGAGAACACAAGCTATCCGAGCAAGAACGCCGAGGGAAATGAGAAGACATTCTCACAGAGTCGAACCAGCCATTCTATCGCCCAAGGTCCGAGTGGCTCCCACACTATCAAGCCAGAAGAGAGCCTGGAAGTGAATGAAGCGAAAGAAGATGTCGAATTCTGGAGGGCTGCGCTTCAGGAGGCACAGAGGGAAGAGATACGCGAGGCGATCAAAGCGAAGGGGGCCACTACGAGTGGCAAGGCTGTGAAGAAGGATGGTCAAGCTAAGTCTGGCAACGCGACCGTAGAGGGGCTGTCGTCGTCCGGTAAGAAGACGATGTCAGGCAGGGGCAAAGTGGCTACGAGATAAGCAAGGGACAACCACGCTTCCGGCATACGGCTATGTCCTTCGTTTGTGTCTTTTTACATGAGCTGTTGGAACAGTGCCCTGGGACCTCTGGGTGGGGGCTTTGGAGGTGCCACGAGCCAAATTCGAACCCGGGAAAGCATGTTGGACCATCAGAAACTGGTATTTCACGGGTTGGGGTTACCGTTTCCATACATAGCTTACGATACACAGGACGGAAAGATAGAATGGGGACATCAGCAAATGCATACAGTCCCATCTTGCGCAATTCAATTCTTTTCAATCCGCAGCAACGAGGGACGACACTTCCACCGTCCCCCCTTTTGCATAATGATCTTGATGGACAACTATTGAATGATAAAAGTGTGTTACTAACGCATGGCGTGCACAAGTCTATTGCAGGTAGGGGAAAAACTCGTGTGATCCTGCTCGGCGCTAGAAGCTTGAAGTCGCAATCAGATTCTTGGCTATGACGGATTCTTCTGCTCTCATCTTAATGCTGGGATGTTCTTGGTGTGCACATGCATGCGATCTCCGCTATCATTAGCTCGATAACTTCCGCCAAATCTAACATCAACGATGCCCATATAAAAAGAGGGCCAGATATGGAGTCTTGAATCTTCAAAACTTCGTTGCTAGTACCGCCGACGTGCATCAACATGCCACTTCTCTCGGCATTTCGCGCGGTGCAAGACTATTCGCGCGACCAAAACAATGCATATCTCGCCAACACCGACAAGTTTTTCTGGCGCATGGGAGATGTTATCACCAGGACTTGGGATCTCGGGTTCACGGCGTTTGGCGGGCCTCCTGTCCACTTCCAAATTGAACATCGTCGATTTGTGCAAGGAACAAAAGGGCGAATCCCATGGATTGACGAACGACTGGTAAGCGGAGTGTCTTTGCCGGCTGGGAGTGGTAGGAGGGCTGTATGGTAACGTTGTTTTAGTATCAAGAATTGTTCGCAATCTGTCAAGCTTTACCCGGGCCTGGTAGCACCAAGATGTTATTCTGTATCGTCCTGATACATGCAGGCATACTCCCCTCACTGCTTACTTTCCTAATTTGGAGGTTAGTATTAGTCTATACCTAGGTCAGTTTGCAAACCTAACACCTTGGCTTCATAGTCTGCCTGGAGCAATCGGCATGTTTTGTCTGTCTCTAGGAGTTCGTCAAATCAAGGAAGTCCTCCCTGCCGTTGCGTACGCTTTCCTTTCTGGCCTGAATGCATCGACAGTGGGCATTGTCGCGCTTGCTGCCGTCCAGGTAACGCAACTCTGGCCACTCTTCTCCCCTTGGTCTCTTTCCTCTGACGTGAGCTAGCTCGCAGAGAAAGCTATCAAGGACCAGATCACTCGCATACTGGTAATCTTTGGCGCTTGCGCAGGTCTATGCTATACCGCCTTATGGTACTTCCCAGCTCTTATTATCGCTGGCGGCATTGCCACCATTGTCTGGGATCTGTGGCTTCAGCAACAAATTGGAAAAATCAAAGCTAAACGGGCGGCAAAGAAGCGCGAGCGATCTCAGCCACCCGAGCCACCCGAGCCTGCGTCTGTCGAAGCGAACGAGCCACCCAATCTGCCTCAAAGCAAGGCTAAGCCGAGCCAGCAAGGTACTGGTGTTCAACGGAGACATGCAGCACAGACAAGCTCGCACACCGAACCAGGTCCGAAGACTGAGGCACCGCAAACAACTGAGGAAGTTGATCGTACAGATATGAAGTCCTATGCGATACCAGCAATAATTGGTTTAAGTATTATTGCCGCATTTTTTGGTGAGTTTGTTCTGTCTTCTCTAGGATTCTCAGAAATGACCTAACCCAGTCTCATTCGTCGCCATCCTCGTTGCCCGAGGAGTCATTGACGATCCACCGAGACCGCTTGATCTCTTTGCCAACATGTATCTTGCCGGTACCATCATCTTCGGCGGTGGTCCTGTCGTGATTCCGCTTCTGCGTGAATACGTCGTTCAGCCCGGCTGGGTCTCCACGCGAGACTTCTTGATCGGACTCGCCATCATCCAAGCGTTCCCAGGCCCGAACTTCAATTTCGCCGTCTACTTGGGGGCGCTTGCCGTTCTAGGCACGCCTCACTCCACCGCGCTGGGTGCGCTCCTCGGCTTTGTGGGTATCTTCGCGCCAGGTATCACCCTGGCCGTAGGGTTCCAGAGCCTGTGGAGCACCTTGAGGCACAAACCGATCGTGATCAGTCTGTTGCGCGGGATCAATGCTGCCGCTGTTGGACTCGTGTTTACCGCTGTCTACCGGCTGTGGGAGATCGGCTATCTCACGCAAGAGAGCTCGAGTGGAAAGAGTTTGGGTCAAGATCCTTGGTGGGTGGTGGTCACCACACTCACATACGCTGGCAATGCATGGTTCAAAGTGTCAGCTCCCGTAGCTATCGTGACGGGAGGACTGTTAGGTCTTTGCTGGTATGGTGCTGTTGGGCGATGATTACCTAGAAAGCATATTTATGGGTGCTTTCCAATGCGGACATAATTGAGAAAGGTTGGTAGGAGTGTTTGTTCCTCTTGAGTAGCCTAGGCCTCGACGTTGAGGCCGGTGTGCCATCACTAGCTACACATTCAGTTGCGAGCCTAGCGGAAGGGATACGCCACGCTGGGGTGTTCAGGTGAGCCTTGAACCAATGATACTCAGTCCGGAAAACTCCTTTTGGTCAACGACATTCTGGACGAAATTTGTCATAGTCGGCCTCCGCCGCGCCGCCTGCTCCCATACCTTGGAGCAGTATTTCGTCAGACCTCAAAGCTCGAGGACAAACCCGGGCTTCTGGGGGTGGGAGCGAGCGTACCTAGCCGGTCCAAGAAGCCGTGGTACAGATTGGTAAAGGAATCAAGGTGCACCTCACTCTTGTCTCATAGGGACTGGGGGTGTTCCTCAGCCCAAAGCGAAGCTCGACTAACATTCAAGGAGAATAGCTGGGGAAGGACAGTGTAAGGCGGACTGCAGTGATCCTGGAAGGGTTGCTAACCTCACCGGACCTCGACTGGCAACGTATCCCTTTGAATTCAGGTGGTTTCCTGATTGCGGAATGCCGATTACAGAAACTGGCCAAAAGGATACGTGGCAGCTTACCTGAATGCTGGAAGTAAGTTCAAAGTTTTCCACGTCAACCTTCAAGGCGTGTTCAGCCTCCGGTTCCACGTAGGCGATCGGCAACACTGTGCCTGAGGTACTGCGCCTGTCCAGGAACAATGTGTTACTGAATGACGCCACTTCTTCCAGGTTTGCGATCACCATCCGAGGAGGATCCGAAGATCGCTGTAGCCTGCTGCGCAAGACATACTGTAAAAGAGGAAGAGTCCAGGGGAATAGGTATCATCATGGGTTCTAGGCCCAAGAAGTTGTATCAGTGGCGCATGAAAAAAGGGGAAATACCTGCAAGGGTCGTCCTTATGGTTCCGTTGAGAGGCGCCGTGCACCAGATCAAGTTCTGATCAACGGAAGGATAGATGAAGCTGATGACAAGGAATGCTCAAACCGATGGATGATACAAGGCATAGCCGACAGTTCGATCCGAACTTCTGTTTCGGTGAAATCAAAGTTTGTCGATTGGACGCGGGCGTCGAATAGTGTGTAAAAGGCGCATGCTAGGTTTCTGTCTGTCTGTGTGTAGCGCATGTGTGTGCTTCCATCCCAACCCATACCGTACTATACCATTCATCTACGCCGGAAAATCACCGAAGTTTGTCATCAAAGTGTCTGGGTTCATGTTATGTCCTCGGTTTCCGGACCCAAGGAAGAGGAACAGATTGTGCAACCTCGATCAATGGGAGCGAGCACCAATGGTAAGAAACAATCGGTAAGTTGCGGAGAAGAAGCCATGTTTGACTCTGGGGAATCGGGGCCTGGATTTCTTGTAGCTAGCTTCTCCGGGGTCCACCGGGGCATGCAAGCCACTAAACCTTTAACTGCATATTAGCTGGCCTTTGCTCGGCAACTCCCTACAACTTAACTGGCTTCTCAAGCCTCATGGCGCTCGTCTATGCCTGGAGAGGATACAGGATGCCTGGGAACAAATGGATACCCCTCCTTGCCCTCCTGGACGTGCGTGTCCGCTGCCGAGAGAGTCCCCGACGATCTTATAGGGCTTCCATCTACAATGATTACCATGAGATCGTTCCTATGCCTTCCTGGACCCGAGTAACTCAAATTCCAGCTCTCTCTCTCTCTCATGGTCCAGCATAGCTAGCCGCGTCCAAAGACCCTTCCAAAATGACCACGCGTGTCGCCACCGCCAGCGAACGAGCCGAGTCTGCTCAACCCGTCGAAGCAAACGAAGCTCAGAGTGGTGTTTCATCACGTCGTCTAAAGAAACGAGAAATCGATCGAAGATGTCAGCGTCAAGCCCGCGAGCGCACCAAGTCTCGAATTGCCTACCTCGAGGGTTTGGTGGAGGATTTTCGCAAACAGGACTCCAGCGGACAAGTTGCGACCTTGATGAAACAATTGAAAGAGATGGAGAGTGAGAGAGACATTATGGCAAAGACGCTCAAGGATATACAAAAAGCTATGGATGTTCACAAACCAATCTGCCCGAAGGTGGAGGAGGCTGAGGACAAGATAGACAAATGCGCTGAGAGGATCGCGGATGACAGCGGCCGTACTGAGAGACACTCTAGCAGTGCTTCTTCTGTGGACGACATGCCTCTTCTCTACCCACCGGAGACCATCGAACGACCCGAACGAGCCAGTCCTGCGAGAAACTTCGACCTGGCGACGTTCTCGCCTTCTCCAAGTTTACCGTTGGACTTCCAGGACCAGCTATTTGCGCCTGAGGTTGTCCCACTTCAGGTAGACGACCCTCAATCCTCCAGTCATATCATGGTTCAGGCCAAGAACGTGAAAGACCTAGACCTGATGCCCTCCAACTATACCGACAACTGGGCAATTGCTCGACATTCCTGCCCTTGCAGGAGCTGTCATGACAATCGCCCTGGCCGTCGATCCGTATGGCGAGGAAATTACTGGCAATACGCAAATGAAGTCTTAACCGAACGATTTACGTGGACGGATGAGGTGTTGCCGGAGACTGATCCCATGTCCGACGACGTACCAGTCCGTGCTTTGCTTGAAGGATGGGATGCGGTGGCAAGACGAGGCCCTTTACATCCATCGTGGCAGATTTTACGTCGGATTGACGAGACTTTATTCTCCATGTGCCCAAATACCGAGCGTCTCGCGATTCTAAGGGCCATGCATGCACTCCTACAATTCCACACCGAATCGACCGCGGAGCGGTATGCCCGACTGCCACCCTGGTATATGCGTCGACCGTCACAAAAAATTGCTCATTCCTATGCAATCGACTTTTTCGCTTGGCCTGGGGTCCGAGAACGATTTATTTTCAACGAACACGACTACTGTGGAAACGAGTTTTGGACCCTTTTCACGGCGTCGTTGAAAATTCTATGGCCCTACGAATTCCGGGATTGCTATTCGAGGGAGATCAATACGGGCTTGTACAAGGTTTCACCAATGTTTGACCAACGATTGATGGATATCAGATGCTGGACCATGGGACCGGATATCTTTAGAAGGTTTCCTGAGTTGTACAGTGATATGCCGGCCTTGAACAACGTTCCTCGTCTTATTTCTTCTACTGCAAGCAGGGTACTTACACAGATGCAACAAAGAAACCTACTCCCGCTCGCTGTCTCACCAAAGACAGTGTCACCGAGAAGCGCTGTGTCCATTGACGAAGATACCGAAGCCCGGCCTAGAACCACACACAGACAACACATTCCAGCGAAAAGAGTACACTCTCATCTCGCTCCACCATCAAAAGTACAACAGCCGCACCACCATCAATTTTCACAGGCGAATCACCAGGCATCGCGGCAGGCAAATTCCAACCCTCAAGCGTTCGGAGTACCGACTTTCAATGCCGGTATGGCGCTCGACGACTTCGCATATGGGTCTTTGAGCGAGGCAGATTTCGCGGCAGTGTACCATGGCGATAACGTGGAAGGATTTTCGGACCTGATTTTCTGAGAGAAATCCAGGAATTCCAAAATCCGAGTGTCGCAAAAGTCTGAAAATTATGTTTATACCTCATTGAATCGCGCGTCGTTTGAGGCTGCGCTCATTGAACCCTACGTAACGGAGAAGTTCTTATTCGATACACCGCGCGACGTCGTGTTCAAATCTTTTGTTCCAAAGCTCAAATGTTGCTGACGCACCAGGGAAAGATGATGGAATCAGCACAGCACCAGCACAGCCCCTTCGCCA